>CM031629.1:39342544-39390759 GCA_018398815.1 Conus ventricosus | reverse complement strand
AACCAAAAAAAAAAAGGCATAAAAAAAAAAACAAAAAACCAAAACCCCTTCTTTTTTTTCATTTAAAAAATCAATATTAAAAAAAAAACCCCTTTGTTTTTGGGTTATCTTTTTAAAATAAAACGGGAATTTTCCGTCCCCTTTTTTTTTTAAAAATTTTGTTTATACTGCAGTTTTTCTTTCATGAATCACAACACCACACCCCATACGGCACATCACACACACACACACACAACACACCACACACACACACACACACATAACCCATCCATTTTTGATGGCATGAACTGAAAACACAGCTCAAATATTACTAAGCAAAAATAATACATCTTTATGTTATAAGCAGAGGAATGTGTGGTGAGGCTGGTTCTAAAATGAGACTCAGGAATATGTGCTGATCCACATCCACATAAGCCATAACATAAAGTGATTTTATACTGAACAATTCGTTGGCCTCAGCACACACACACACACACACACACACACACATGCTGTCATCACACACGCACTGACACGCCCCCCCTCCACTTTCTTCTTCTCTCCTCCCCCACCCCCAAATAATAAACAGACCTTTTCTTAAGTACCAGGGAAAAGTGTGCAACAACTGTTTTATTCGACTTCTCAAATTCTAAATCCATCAAACAAATCAACACAAACGTACAGTGATTCAACACACGATCAGCTTGAACTAGTGAGAGCCAAGTCGGTCACTCACTGGACGACACACTGTGCAACTGCAGATCATTCGGGGACAACAAAATACTCACCAGTCTGTGTTGCCAACACGATCTTGGTGTTGGTGCCTCCACTTATACTCGTTCGTCGTCCGCTCTTCTGTTCGGTGCTGGCGGTTCAAATCTAGTAAGTTTGACTCATACGTACCGATTTGTGTCGTGTTCGCCATGTTCTACTTGCCCCAAATCAACGTCACAGGTTTTCCGGTAAACTTCGGCATGTTGTCGGCAATTTCCGTCAACGCAGATAAACGTGAATGTTCAACGAGTAATTCCGCTCTGTCGGTGGGCCGGATAGGCAAGCGTGTCTGTCAATAGTGATTTACCAGACATAACGTACAGTATCCTAAAAATCACTATATAGGGGGTGAGTTTACACTTTAAAGAAGTGGAGGAAACTGTCGCCTGTGTCTGCAAGAGCAGTTAGGGTTCTCACAGAGTCTAGGAAGTCAAATCAGAAGACTGCTGCCTGAGTCTGTTAGTTGAACACTAGAAAGTATTGTTTTCATTGACTGATTGCTGACGTTAGTCTGAGTTACCATGGAATACGTGAAGACTGGAAGGAACTAGGCCTTGCAGGTGATGAACTCATGAAATGTGTTCAAGAGGCTGAGGAAAAGGCTGCAGCAAGAGAACAGAAGAAAAAACAGAATTGGCAGCTGAAGAGAAGAAAAGACTAGAGCAAGAGAAGTGAGAGAAGAAAAGAACGTGAAGAGAAGAAAAGAACGTGAAGAGAAGACAGAAGAACGTGAAGAGAAGACAGGAAGAGCGTGAAGAGAAGAGAAGACGGAAAACGTGAAGAGAATACAGGAAGAAACGTGAAGAGAAGACAGGAAGAACGTGAAGAGAAGACAGGAAGAGCGTGAAAGAGAAGACAGGAAGAACGTGAAGAGAAGACAGGAAGAACGTGAAGAGAAGAGAAGACAGGAAGAACGTGAAGAGAAGACAGGAAGAGCGTGAAGAGAAGACAGAAGAGCGTGAAGAGAAGAAAAGAACGTGAAGAGAAGACAGGAAGACGTGAAGAGAAAAAAGAACGTGAAGAGAAGACAGGAAGAGCGTGAAGAGAAGAGAAGACAGAAGAACGTGAAGAGAAGAACAGGAAGAGCATGAAGAGAAGAAAAGGCAGGAAGAAGTGTAGAGAAGAAAAGACTGGAGCAAGAAGAACGGGAAAGGAGAAAAGACAGGAAGAACGTGTAGAGAAGGGAAGACTAGAAGAAGAAGAACGTGAAAACAGGAAGAGACCGCAAGATAGAGAAAGAGAAGAGCGAGCTGCTGGAAAGAATGAAAAAAGACTTGAAATAGAACATCAATAGAAAGAGAGACGAAGAGAATTTGGGGATGGCAGAAGTAAAAGATCAAAACAGAGAACGCATTTCCAGTCAGAAACTGAAATTGCCATGAGGCCACGTCTTCCAACGTTTGTGGATGGGAAAGACAACCTCAACAGTTATCTGGAACGTTTTGAACGCCATTCTGAAGCAATGAGATGACCAAAAGAGCAAGGGCTACCAACGTAAGTGCCCTTTTGACGTGTCACGCCCTGATGTCTACTCCAGACTACCAGAGAAGAACTAAATGAATAAGAAACACTGAAAATTGAACTTCTTCTAAGTTATATTTTTCTGAACAAGGCTTCAGAAGTTTTTCCGATCCAGTAGGCAGAGAAGAACGAAAGTCCTGCTCAATTCCTGACCAGGGTTGAAAACTATCTAGAGGATGACTGGAGTTTGCTGGAAGAAAGACTATGATGACTTGTCATATCTGGTCCTGAAAGAACGATTTGTAGAATCCTGCCCTAAAGACCTCGCATCCCACTTTCTACAATAGAAAGACCAGAGCCTGAAATCCCTGACTGAAGCTGCCCAAGGTTCCTGGAGTCTTACAACTGGACCATTGACACTAGATCAAAACCAATCTACAGACTGGGTATGGCCAGCTCAGGTTCCAAGTACATCAACCCCAACATTGAAATGCTTCAATTACAGATGCCTGGGTCACAAGGCAGATGACTGCAGACTGCCCAAGAATCCAGATAAACGCAGCCCTCCACACTTCAGTTATGAAGACCAGAAAGACCAGGCGCCAGGGTGACAATGAAAGAAACCTGACATCTGCCAATGTTGCCATCAGAGAAAAGAGTCAGGAGAGACAACCATCGCAGAGAGAAGGGGATCTACCTCACGTCAAGACACTGAGTTTGAGTCAAGACACTGAGTTTGAGTCAAGACACTGAGTTTGAGTCAGTCGATGAAAAGCAGCCATTAGTAGAATGTTGCCTGCTGCATGTGCGATGAGTTCCTGTACGACATATTGAACCTGAAGGTATTTAATTGCTGTTTGTTGTTTCTATATCTTCAACATTTGTAAACAAAGGGGTCCTTTTCGTTTCAACACCACCTGGTGTATTTTGTCATCTGCAAGCTGAATACCTACCAAAGGATTTAGAACAGACTCTTACAAGCTACTGCATTTACCTGTACATTTTCACTCACCTTGTACTGAACAAGTCAGTGGTCTGGCGAATAGCAACGATGCACTGATATCTAACGATTATTCCCTTGTTCTTTCTGATGATTAAAATACGTACTGGTAATGTTGCTCATCCTTTGACAACAAAATTGATTTATATTTACATGAAAGTGGTCTGCCTATTGTTGGAAGGAATTCCCAAGATAAAGTCTTAAATGGATACAGTAAGTCTTTGTTGAATGTGCACTTCCTTTAAACTTGTGTTTTCTCAATGGTTTATGTCGTGATGACACAAGCATCTCTGACTTTGGATGCAGTAGACTGATTAATTTGGATGACTGTATACTTACTGTTCTAGACTGGATTGAAACTTACCACATGCCCGTAACATTCTTATTAAACGATAAACAAGTGGTGTATTTTTTGCTCCCATAAGAAAACCTAACACAGAGTAACTTTTATTCAAGACTGGCACAGCCTTTTAAACTTGAATAAAGTCAGACAAATACAGAGACGAACAATCTAATAGCGGGGAAAAAACAAGCGCAGGCCAACAACTGAACTGTCTTCATAGTAATGACTTGGCAAAAATTTGGACTTAAGGGGGAGGGGGGGGGGGGGGGGGGGGGGGGGGGGGAGGGGGAGTTTGAAGATGGAGAAACTGGGAACATAAAAATTAAGAAAATATGTTACAGGTATGAAAATTCTTCACTAGCTGCATAGGGAACCATCGCAATCCGATTTGATAAAATCTGAACAATTATATATATATATATATATATATATAATATATATACAACAAACTAATAAAATTCCAAGAATAAGTACCGCACCGTTCCAGCAACTTACAGAGCAGCTTGGTGTTGCAATGACTGCAAGAAATATTGAATTATAAACAAAGCTTGCTCTTATGTCTTAGATTGAAGAAATAAGGGGAGATAGCATTCATATCTGCAGTGGTAGATGATTCTGCCTAACTAACAGTATGTGCTTGAGTGGGTGAATGGGGAAAAATAAAATAAATGCTCTCAAAATGAGCCTTCAGCAAGCTTATATTCTCCAAGGGGGAGACATCCTCCAATAGGGAGGGAAACTCACTAACATATAACTCCTGGTCATATACCGATATTTCGAAACTTGGTGGTTCTCCTCAGTGACCGCGGAAAGTGGTAATTTGACTCCTCTGCCTTTTCAGTTTTAAAAGGAATGCAATCCCAGAAAAGGTTGGTGTGCAATAACCGTAGTATGTTTGTTGAGTTTTTCAAAAAACCAACCAAAGGTGCCATCTAAGAAGCAAAAGAAAATCATAAAAGAGCAAAACAAGCTACATTTTCTTGTGAAAAGTAGAAAATATAAAAAGATATCCTCTAAGACACAAGTGCTGAGGGCAAGTTCTTGGAATGAATCCGCAAGGGACTAAAATACAACAAACTAATAAATTCCAAGAATAAGTACCGCACCGTTCCAGCAACTTACAGAGCAGCTTGGTGTTGCAAATGACTGCAAGAAATATTGAATTATAAACAAAGCTTGCTCTTATGTCTTAGATTGAAGAAATAAGGGAGATAGCATTCATATCTGCAGTGGTAGATGATTCTGCCTAACTAACAGTATGTGCTTGAGTGGGTGAATGGGAAAAATAAAATAAATGCTTTCTCAAAATGAGCCTTCAGCAAGCTTATATTCTCCAAGGGGAGACATCCTCCAATAGGGAGGGAAACTCACTAACATATAACTCCTGGTCATATACCGATATTTCGAAACTTGGTGGTTTCTCCTCAGTGACCGCGGAAAGTGGTAATTTGACTCCTCTGCCTTTTCAGTTTTAAAAGGAATGCAATCCCAGAAAAGGTTGGTGTGCAATACCGTAGTATGTTTGTTGAGTTTTCAAAAAACCAACCAAAGGTGCCATCTAAGAAGCAAAAGAAAATCATAAAAGAGCAAAACAAGCTACATCTAAGACATAAGAGCAAGCTTTGTTTATAATTCAATATTTCTTGCAGTCATTGCAACACCAAGCTGCTCTGTAAGTTGCTGGAACGGTGCGGTACTTATTCTTGGAATTTATTAGTTTGTTGTATTTTAGTCCCTTGCGGATTCATTCCAAGAACTTGCCCTCAGCACTTGTGTCTTAGAGGATATCTTTTTATATTTTCTACTTTTCACAAGAAAATGTAGCTTGTTTGCTCTTTTATGATTTTCTTTTGCTTCTTAGATGGCACCTTTGGTTGGTTTTTGAAAACTCAACAAACATACTACGGTATTGCACACCAACCTTTTCTGGGATTGCATTCCTTTAAAAATAAAAAGGGCAAGGATAAATTTACCATTTTTCCGCGGTCCCGGAGGAGAACCCCCAAAGTTTCGAAATACGGTATATGCCAGGATTTTTATGTATGAGTTTCCCCCCTTTTGGAGATTTTCCCCCTTGGAGAAAAAAGCTTGCTGAAGGCTCATTGTGAAAAGCATTTATTTTTTTTTTTCCCCTTTCACCCACTCAACCATACTGTTGTTAGGCAAATATCTACCCTGCAGATATAATGCTACCCCCTTATTTTTTTCAACTAAACAAAAGAGCAACTTTGTTTAAAATTTCATTTTTGCAACACCAATGCTCTGTAAGTTGTAACGGTGGGGGAAATTTATTTTTGGGAATTTTAGTTTGTTTATTTTAGTCCCTTGCGGATTATTCCAAAACTTCCCCTCAGCATTGTGTTTTAAGGATACTTTTTTATATTTTTATTTTCACAAGAAAATGTAGCTTGTTTTGCTCTTTTATGATTTTTTTTTGCTTCTTAAGGCACTTTGGTTTGGTTTTTTGAAAACTCAACAAACAACTAGGAAATTGCACCCCAAAACCTTTCTGGGATTGCATTCCTTTTAAAACTGAAAAGGCAGGGGAGTAAAATTTACCATTTCCCCGGTCACTGGGGGAAAAACCCACCAATTTTCAAAATTTGGGTATATACCAGATTAATGTTAGTGAGTTTCCCTCCCTTTTGGGAGGATGTCCCCCCTTGGGAAAATAAAGTTTGCTGAAGGCTCTTTTTGAAAAGCATTTATTTTTATTTTTCCCATTCCCCACTCAAAGCACATACTGTTAGTTAGGCAGAATCACTCCACTGCAGATATGAATTTTACCCCCCTTATTTCTTCAATCTAAAACATAAGAGCAAGTTTTTGTTTTATAATTAATATATTTTTATATAATATATGTATTATAATATATTATAAATATATATACAAGGGGGAGAGAGAGAGAGAGTGTAAACCTGGGGTGAGCATGGGGGAAAGGGACTAGCGCACAGCCCAAACCACTCCGCGCTTACGATCTCATTCATATATCATGCATTCGTCACAAAAAAACCACTAGTAAAGTCTAAAACTTTACTATCCCTGATCAAGAAAAACATCAATGCATATAAATCAAAACAAAAAAAACATTCTCTCTTCCTTAACTTCACAAAATATTTACTAAAACTCATTAACAAACCCGGGTATAAACAGATTTCTACTTTACCGGGCCAGGGATCTTAACTATTCACAATCACTGTCTTTTTTTTCTTTTCTTTTTTTTTCACTTTCATTTTCACAACCACACAACTGCCCACGGGTGTTGGTTATGGCCCCGGGTGGGGTGAGACTTTTGGCGTTGGTTTTGGGTTTTTGTTTGGCGAGTGACGCTCCAGATGAGGCGAACCCCGTTAGGGTAGAACGTGCTTAAACACGATTGTTTCCTTTCTTCTTCCTGCATTAACGCTTTGCACTCTCTCTCTCTCTCTCTCTTCTAGTTGTTTTATCAAATGGACATGGGGGGTTTTCTTTTCTTTTTTTTTTTTCTTTCTTTTCTTCTTCATAAATTGCAACTCTCTCCTCTCTCCACATCTCTCCTCATCCTTCCCTGCAATACCTCTAATTCTCAACTTGGTTCTTTTCTCTCCTCCCTTCTCCTCTTCCCCTTCTCTCCTGCAGACCCCCCCAGAACCTCTCTCCCCCCTCTCTCTTTTCGTTTTTCCCCCCGTTCTTCCCCCTTTTCATCTCTCTGCCTTTTCCCTCGGCAGAGATACACCAAAAACCTCCCATCTCTCGTCTCTTTCTTCCATCCCCTGCCTTTCCCATGGCGAGAGCCACTCCCCGAATTTTCCCCTCCTCTCCTCGTCTGTTCGTTTTTCCTCCTCCCCCTCTTTCCTGCTTTAACCTGCCCCCCCGACTAACAATGACGTTGGTTCCAAAAATTGGGCCCGGGAAAAGGCTGGCCCACACTGAGCCCTCGTCTGGCGACACCCGAGGCGTCGGTCAAAGCCGCTTAGTCGTTGGGGGGACGAACGCTCTGTGGACCTCCCCCCTCTGTTTTAATTTGGGCCCGGGGACCCGACATATGGCCCCGTCTTCCTGGGGCCTAAAGTTTGATTTGGATTATGTCCATTTAAAGGGGCCGCCCGACCACATTTTGGGTTGTGTTGTTTTTTGACCGTGACAATTCCCCCTTCAAAAGACATGCCCCGCATTGTCTCAAAACAACGTACAAAAAAAAAACAACCAAATTTTTCTGACACACGCACACGCGCAAAGTTAAAAAAAAATATTTACAACCAAGGGTTTTAAATTAAAAAATTTCCCAAATTATGGTTTCCACCCAATTTTATCATTGAGGGCGCTTTGGTTATTTAACTCATTTTATAACGCCTCTGTCGCACCTATGCTTTCCCCTACCGCGGATTTGCCAAAATTTCTTTTCACAATTCTTATAAAAAGACAATATAAAATGATACACCATGACACTTCCGAGGAATCTCCACCTCACTTATTGAAAAATAATGCATCACACAAAGCATGTATGCTCCAAGCATAACTACATTCACAGAACATCTCACACAAAAAATAAACATCCACACAGAAAATAAACCATAGCCAACGGGGACGAAACCATACCAATCAACGTAACTGTAAAACACAATTATAAAACAAAGCACCGCTATACTGACTTCCCTGTTTTGCAGCTTGTAATACGCGACTTAGATATCAGCTCCGACATTCTTCGACCGGGAAGACGCACCGGTACCTGTGGGGCCAATCCCTTTGGCCCAACCGAACTCTGCTTTTTTTCCAACGCGCCCTTGCGGAATTGAGTGGTTGGGACTGTCCTATAGAATTTTTTTCCCCCTACAAGTATTTGTGGAACTTCTGCAGGGCCCACACAACGCTAAACACCCCTGACTTTGTTTTGGCTTTGGTCTCTCTAAATTACATCTTCTCCCCCTTTTCCCCCCTTTCCGGCTGCTTTGTTCACCTCCGCAACAGAACCTAGGAAACCCCCAACTGTCTAGCCCTTCATCAGTGACACATCCCTTTTGCTTTCTGGAAACTTTGGGAACAAAATCTCCCCTTCTCTGCGGGTCTCTTTTACCCCTCAAAGATTGCTGCTGCGCCTATGGCTGATCTCACGCTGATATATTTGCGGAAAATTTTATGGAAAAGTTTTGGTTTTCCATCACATCATTTTGGGAACCCGACCGACCTTTTTGTGATGGGGAAAGGTCCTTTCCAAGCATCAGCACTTTTTGTACCCGGGGAAGCAGACCAGGACTTGATCCCCGCCTTTAGGGGTTTTCTTCCTCACCTTCCCGTCATATTTCTTCTTCTGAACGACCCTACCTCCTGCAACTTTCCCTTGCAACCTTTCTTCTCATAAACCCGTGCCCATCTTTGGGAAAAGGGCCGAATTTTGGGCCCAACAGATCAACGCCACTCTCCAACGGTGTGTCAATTAAAGGGGGATGTTTTGAGGCCCTTCCTCTTTACCCCTTTGTGGGTGCCTTTGACACACGTCACATGACATGCAAAACGTTTTTTTCTGCCATTTTCCGGCCAATGAAAAAAAACATCAAAAACTCGGTCCCGTTTTACGGGGCCGAAGACCGCCATGAGCGACCGTGACCCAAAATACAGTGCCGTAACTCGGTACCCTAACTGATGGTCACCTTAACCTGTCTTCCCCTTGGTGAACACCGGTACAACAGCCCCCCTTTTACAAGAAATTCTGGTCTCACCTCCCTTTCCCCTTTTCTCCCACCTTTGCCCCAATCCCAAGACTTTACGAGCGAAGGTCTTGTTCCTGTGGCCCTAAACTCATCAGGGGGACACTCTATTTCCCCACTTCCTTCCTGACAACTAACGGTTTAACAACCTTTTCCCCCTTTTTTGCTCCGGTTTTAACGCTGCCCCTGACAGCAACAACTCAGGATCCCCGGGCCCTTTCCCCCGGAAATTTCCAATGATCAAATCTGAAAGGGGTTTTTCCCTCACCAACGCAAAAACTCGCCCGAGAAAGTAAGGGGGCTAACCCCTCTTTGCAAATAAACTCCTCACAGTGCCATCGATTAAGGGCAGCTGGATTTGCCCGTCAAATCCCCCTTTTCGACCCGCGTTTTTTCGTACAACCCCCCTGAACAACCATTCTCTAAAAACTTTACCCTCTCTGGGCCAATCCCCCCTTCTTCCCCGGTAACGAACCCTCAGCCAGTGCCCCCTTTTCCCTGCACGACTGCGCCAGTGCTCCATAGGCGCACTTCCCCCCTCTTCAGACTGAATCCCTTTTGGTTCCACTGAGGTCGTTTCCTTGACGACCCTTACCCCCTCTTGCAAGGGGTGCCTTCTGGAACCCATCGACAATCCCTCCCACAGGGCCCTTCTTTGAAATGAAACACCAAGTCCCTTTGCCCCCTTTTCTGCCCCACCACTGGTTTGCAGACTTTGCAGAAAACTCCCCAGTCTCCTTGCACTCTTCTCACCGTGCCTAGCACCCGTTTCTCCTGCCCTTATGCCCAAAAGTGCCTCTCATACACCTCTGCGAACTTCAACAACTCCCCTGCGTCTCTGGCTTCTCTCTTTCAAATGTAAGTTAATCAGGGCCCAACCTGACAAAACTGTTCTTTCAAACTACTCTTTTTAATTTGCAAAATCCTTCTTCGTACCCCCAACTCTAACCTTTCCCAAAAAAGTGATCAGACGTGCCCAAAAAGAGTGTACGTCTCACCCGTTTTAATTTAGCTAACGAAATTTCTTCCTAACCCCTCCCCTTTTGAGGTCAAATCCCCTTTATTAAAAGACTCCTTCACAGCACCAAAATCGGGCTTTGTTCTGCTGTAAAGCAGTGAAAAACTGCAATGCCTTACCATCAAAGGCTGACAAAATGACTGCCCCCCTTCGGGGGCCAACCCTGACGGTCGCAAAAGTTTCGAAACGACGATTATGCACATCAGTCGGGCCCTTTCCCAGAATTTGGAACTTGGTCGGGGGGGAACTACGCACAGAGTCCTGGAGACTGAAATCCCCCCTCGGTGGCTCCCTTTTTATTCCACTTTTTTTAGTCTAATTGAACCTTTAATCTTTCCGTTTCCTGCGTTTCCCCAGCCTAATTTTCATTACCGATCCTTAATTTTTTTGTTTCCGCTTCATTCTTTTGTTTCCGCGCTTTCCCTTTTTCTTTCTGTTTCCCCGCTCATTCTTTCTGTTTCCCGCTTTTCGCTAGCTTTAACCTTTCCTGCCTGCTATTTCCAGCGACACGTCTCTTTCCGCCCTTCATCTCTTTTTATCTTTTGTTGGGTTTTCAACGAACGCTCGCAACTCATTCCGAGTAACCCTACACGAGCGACGCTCACAAATTTTTAATAGGGGTGTTTCTTTTCTTCCGCCATTATATCTCTTTCTCTCTTTTTTTTTTTTTTTTTGAACAAGATTTTAAACTACGACGCCCAAAAGGTGGGGTTTCCGACACGATGACTAATAGCACAATCCTATGAAGATAAATTTCTTGGGACAACGAGTTAGTTTTTTTAAGAGGCCCCCGCGCCCGACCCAACTATGGAGCGAATTAAGGCAATTTGCGAAATGAGTACTTGGGGGTGAAACCAAGCCTAGTATTAACTATCTTGGGAAACAATGCCAAGCCTAGTATTTTAAATATCGGGAACTACAAAACAACCCCTTGTCTTAGGATTACAATACTTGAATCCCACCCGCTTCTCTCAGAAGTTGAAAAAATTATAAAAAGGGCCAGAATACCTGGGAACTCGCAATAAATTGTCAAACCCGGGGGAGCAGTGGGGAGGCTACGCACAGCCCAAACACACTCACAGCTTGCTTACGATCCATTCTATAAAACATTCGCACAAAACCCCAGTAAAGTCTAAAACTTTACTATAATGACATAGAAAGAACATCAAAGCATATAGAATCAAACAAAAAAAAACATTCTCCTTTCCTTAACTTACAAAATTTATTTTTCTAAAACATCATTAACAACCGGGGATAAAAGATTTTTACTTTCCTGGCAGGTGATTTAACTATTCACGAATCACTGTCTTTCTTTTCTTTTCTTTTTCTTTTCACTGCACTTTTACAACACGACACAACTGCCGGCCCCCACGGTGTTTGGGCTGTGGCCCTGGTCGGGGAGACGTTGGCGTTGGCTGTGGTTCTGCTTGGAAAAGTGCGCGCCGGGTATAGGCAAACCCCCCGGTTGGGGGAAAACAGTGACACAACATCGATCTGTTCTCCTTTCTTTCTTCCTGCATTAACCATTGCCTCCTCTTCTCTCTCTCTTCTAGTCTGCTCTTACAAATGACAGGTTTGCTTTTTTTTTCTTTTTTTCTTTTTTTTTTCTTTTCTTCTTCATAAATTAGCAACTCTCTCTCTCTCTCCACATCTCTCCTCAGTCCCCTCTGCAGACTATCTCTTTAATCCTCAACTTGGTTCTTTCTCTCCCATCTCTCTCTCTCTCTGCCCTTCCTCCTGCAAGCTCCACTCAAACCTCCTCCCCCCTTTTCTCTGTTCTTCCCCCCCTCTTCCTCCTCTTTTCATCTCTCTCCCTTTTTTCCCCTCGTGCAGAGACTACACCTAAAACCTCCTCATCTCTCTGTCTCTGTTCGTTCCATCCCCCTCCCTTTCCTAAGGCAGAGCCAACTCTCCCCAATTTTTCCCCCTCTCTCCCCTCTCTGTCTGTTCTTTTTTTTTTCCTCCCCCCTCCTTTTTTCCTTTTTAAAAACCGCGACTCCACAACAAGACGTTGGTTCCACAAATTGGCCGATAAGGCTGGCCCAAGGCACAGATTTCCCCTGGCAACACGAGGGTGGTCAAAGCCGCTTAGCTCTGGCGGGACAAAACGTTCTGTGGAGCCCCCTCCCCTCTGCTTAATTGGCCGGGACCCGACAAATGGGCCCTCTTCCGGGACCTAGAATTTTTGAGTTTGGCTTTTTCCATTTGAATGGCTGACGACTGACCACACTTTGTTGTGTTGAATTTTGACCGTGACAAGAGAGAGAGAGAAAAAGACAGCGCGCTCTTTTAAACATGGTCACCGGATGAAAATTTGTACCCAAACTGTCACAAGTTTTCATTTTTCTGTCAATCACAAAGACTAACAGTATTTGGAGCGAGGGATTGAGTGATTTGTGGTACGCAAAACTGAGTAAGTCATCATGAATATGTGGTGACACTTGAACAAAAATGTGGGAGACCCCTTTTGATTGCGGTGTGGGCGTTCCTTTCCTGTCTCTTTTGTTGCACTGCAGCTGTTCTTTCTTCACAAAATTGCCCCCTTTAGGATAGGTAGGCCCTCTACTCGATCCATACAGTTTTATTCCATGGTCAAGGTTAGGAAACATTTCAGGGATGTTTGAAGACGTCGTTAAAAGGGTTTTTTTTTTACCTCCAGGGGAAAGTCTCTTGATAGCGTGACTCGCATGCAAGGACATGACCGCCCAGTAAGCTGAACAGCTCACGATGGGACTGTTTGGCAGGCTTACTTGGTCAAGCACCTCAGGTCTGGGATTGTCTTGCCTTTTTATGCTAATAAACTCTGAGGCAGGCTGTGTGGAAATGATTCACTTCCGGCATGCGGGGACACTTACGTTCCATACCCAAGAGGAGTGTAGGGACAACGACTGACTGTATACTTTCAGTTTACCTCTAGACTGATGCCTCTTCAAACCCAAACTTTGGGGTGCGAACCCCCAAAGGGTTGCACTTGTTTTTTACAATTCATTTTCATTTAAATCGCGAGGTGACTTTCTGGATAGGTGCTCCCAAAGGTAGGGAATTTTCTCCCACAGCAGGTCCCGCTCTAAAGGGCTCAGCAGTTTTCCGGGAAATTGGCTGACCACAGTGGATGCCTGCATCTCCTGCTCTAAGGCGTCCAGTCAGTACCGAAAACAGATGCTGACACAGGGAGGCAAAATACAGACTTGCTTTTACGTCTTTTGTGACAGGGAATGGGTTAGATTCTCCCATTGCCGGGCCGTGCCTGATTTCCCAGGAACTACCCACCATAGAGAGAATCTTTGGGGCATCCATTTTTGGCCATGACTCCAAAACCCCTCTACTGAAAGCATCAAAGGCCTTGGTCAGGTCGAATAGGTGGAGAACAGATGGGCATTTTTCCCTGACATTTTGCGTTAACAGCGGCTACCAGAATCCGGGAAAGTACTTGCGTTTAAAAGGAGGGATTCCCTTTGGGGTAGCGCCAATTTTGGATCTTTTTTTTTGTCTTGCACAATGGATAATGGGTGCATTTTTGAACTCCCTGAGGGACGGTCCTGCCCCACTAAAAAAACCCAAATGATGAACGGGAAGGGAGCGAACGCGAGCTTTCCAGTAAACACAAACATTTTGCTTCTGGGGTCCCGGGGGGGTGGGGGGTTCATCCCATACCCTCGCTCAGGGGAACTTGAGGGCCCGTCATTGGTTTGTCTTGATCGATGAGGGTGTTTATGGGCTGTTGAAGTATTTTTCCCCGGGTCCAAATTTTCTCCTCTGATGATCAATGTGCTCCATCAACTGAGAAAGGGATGACATTCTGCGGTGTAGGTCCAAAAATTTTCTTTCAAGGCACAAAAAGGTTCTTCATGTCATCTTGTCGGCAAAACCGGGATTTTGTTAGCTTTGTTTTCAGCCACTTCATCCTACTTTGGGATTTTTTTTCCCTTGACCTGTTCTACTATGGTGTTAATGATTTTTTTTAGAGGTGGATTTTGGTGTCACTGAGTGACCTTGTGCAAAATTTCCAACATGGCTTCTCGTCGTTCTACTGTCAAAGTGGGGCAGAAGATGGCTCTACATGGCTCTCTTCTGTTCTTCGTGGTAAAAATGAGGCAAAGGTTTCCAAAATTTCCCACAAGAAAATTTCACATGTAAATTTTTTCATGGCTGGATAGGAAGGGTTTTTAAATGACCATCTCTTTCCTTTGTCACTATCGGGAAAATACTGGGATGCCCAAAGACCACTTTTTCCCTTTTGTTTTCTACTGGAAATACTTGGATGCCCAAAATGCCTTTTCTCATCCTTTGTCTATCTATCTGGAAATACTTGTGATGCCCAAATACCATTCTTTCCTTTGTCTACTATCTGGAAAACTTGTGACCCCAAAATGCCATCCTTTCCTTTGTCAATCGGGAAACACTTGTGATGCCCTAGAAATGTGATGCAGGAACTTTCGCTTGTGACAATATCCCAATCAAAGCGTTCTTCTACCCCCCCCCCCCCCACCCCCCCCCCCCCCCCCCCCCAAACACACACACACTTCGCAAGCACGACAAACAATGTCGACCCAAACCCAAGATTTAAAAGCTCTTTTGGGGCATGTGGGAAACGTACAAAAGCCTACAATTATTGGAAGGGAAAGGCGTACACTGGAATGAAAGTGTGAAAAACGTGGGATTTAAGTTTGTTTAAAAGGTGACACGTCAACATACTAAAATTTTAAAACAAACACAACACAAACAAACAAACAAAAAAACAAAAAACAAACACGCAACAAACAAACAAACAAAAAAAAAACAAACAAACAAAAAAAAAAACAAAAAACAAACAAACACCAACAAACAAATAAACAAACAAACAACAAACAAACAAAAAAAACAAACAAACACCAAAAAAAAAAACAAACAAACAAGAAACAAAACAAACAAACAAAGGGGAAATTTTACTTTACTGTATGTTTGGGAGGTATGATAAAATTTTGGGCAAAAATTAGCATATCAAGAAATCCTTGAAAAAACAAATAAGATCAAGAACATTAAATGAGAGTAATCCATAACACGAAATACGACCAAAACCAAAAAAACAAAATGTAAGGGGGAAGATTACATTTCATTTTACAATGGTGTCTTTGCAAAAAAGTTTTTCAACTTCGTTACAGATAAAATTACGTCAAAGTCAGACACGTGTTTGGGAATTTTAAAAAAAATTCTGTATGCACATTATTTTAATCCCCCCAAACCCCAGTTAAAAAAAAAACAAATAAAACCAACAAAATTTGTTGTGCAGTAAATGCCCTAAAACCTAGATATTGTCCTCAAATCTACTGTCTCGATGTGGGTTTGCACACCTTATGAGGAAATAAAGGGAAACCCAAAAAAACAGAAAATTCAGCTTTTTTTCATGAATTAAAACGACACAAAATTTTGATAAAATTTTTTTTGCTCTTTTTCTAAACAGGATTTGCCAGCCATCTAACTAACCAAACAATGGTTGATCACCCTCACGTAAATAAATTTCACTCGACTGCACAGTACAAATTTGCATCCCTTTATTTCATATAATTTGAACGGAAACCAATCCTTCTACTCTCACACAGTCCACACATTTTTGTAACGGCAACATGCCAGTTGCTTCTGTAAAACACATGGGGAACTTCTACCACACCATTCAAACCATGCCTATAATGTGTTAAACGTAAAAAATGACCCGCCTCCTCTCAACTGATCACAAAAACCGTTTTATGAAAGAAATATCACGGGCTAACTGCATAAAAAAACCCCTTTTAAATTTTCATTAAAAAGTTTTACAAATGATCTTTTTTTGAAGTTGTCCCCGGGACCTACACCTTTTTGCAAGAGGAATACACCAGTTATCTTTAAAAAGACTTTTTTTCTATTGAAAACGATGTAGGTCATGCCCCTCAGAAAATTTAAAGGGGATTTTCTCATAAAGGGGAAACGGACACCCCCGTTTGAAACACATCTCCACGTACATTTTTGGGTGAGGGCCAAAAGGATTGACGATTTAAACACAAAATCTTTTATTCCACACGAATTTTTAAATAGGGGTCAACCAACATTTTTAATGCAAAAGTTTGTATTACTCCACAGATTTGTTAATGAAAAAGAAGCCCCTCACGGGTCGAGAAGGGGTTTTGGTTTTAAAGCTTTTAATAAGAAGTGACATAGGTTCAGAGGTGGTTGGTTAGTTTTCCACAACTATGAAAAAATGAAAAGTCCACACTCACTTGTCAGGAGAAGAAGTGTGTTGTAATTACCCAACACATTTTTAAACCCAAAGTGCCACACCACGGGTCAAGAGAAGAAGTTTTTTGTGTTTACCCACACGCATTTTTTAATCCCAAAAAAAGTCCCCTTTCGGGGTGTCAAGAAGAATGTGTTTGTATTTGCTCCACACGCATTGTTTAATCCCCAGAATGCCACACCGGGGTGCCCAACAGAAGTTGTTGTATTACCCACACTACGTTTTTTTAAATGACAATCCACCTCCGGTGTCAGAGAGAAGAATTTGGGGTAAAGCCCCACACACATTGTTAAGACAGAAGTGCCCCCGCGGTGTCAGGAGAAGTGTGTTGTTTTAGCTCCCACACATGTTAATAAAAGAATGCCACACTCCGTGTCAAGAGAAGGTTTGTATTACTCCACAAGTATTTTTTTAATGACAGAATTTGCCACACTCGCGGTGTCAAGAGAAGGGTTTATTAGCTCCACACACTTTAAATGACAAAAAGCCATCTCGCGGTGTCAGAGGAAGTGTTTTTGTTTTACCCCAACACTTGAAATGACAGAAGTGCCACACTCAGGGTGTCAGAGAAAGAAGTGGTTTATTAGCCCCACACGCATTTTTTAACGACAGAATGCCACACTCGGGTGCAAGAAAGAAGGTGCTGATGAATATTGGGGAAAAAAAAAAACGACAGGCTACATAATGACATAGGTGCACGTAAGTAACACACCCTCATTCACTTAAACAAATCGCCTCTTAGACTTCAAAGTTCGATAAAACCCTATTTTTTCAGAAAATAGTTTAAAAACGTGCATAATCAAAAATAAATTTTCCATGGTTTTTTACAGGGGTGAAAGAACACAACTGAAAAAGGGGGAATACACCCCCATCAAATTCAGGGCTTTTACGGGGGTGAAAGTAACATCAGACGGGAAAGGTAATAACACTCCCCATCATATTTCATGGCTTTTACATGGTAAAGTAACACAGTCTTGACAGGAAAAACACTCCCATCATATTCCAGGCTTTTACAGGGGTAAAAAGTAACATCAACTGGAAAGGGTAATAACACTCCCCATCTATTTCAGGGCTTTTACAGCGTTGAAAGAACATCAGACTGTAGGGTAATAACACTCCCCATCATTTTCCCATGGCTTTTACAGGGTGAAAGTAACATCAACTGGAAGGGTAAAACACTCCCCACAATTTCATGCTTTTACATGGTGAAAATAACATCAACTGTAAGGGGTAATAACACTCCCCATCATATTTCAGGTTTTTTTACAGTGGTAAAATAACATCAGACTGTGAAAGCAAATAACACCCCCCACATATTCCACACCCATTTTCCATTTACTCATTTGTAAACACTGAAAATCTCGTAAATACACAAAACTGACTGTTTTCATTTTTTTCGCCCCTTTCATAAAACCAGTCGGTTTTTAGGGCAACCACACACACATGTGACTAACCATTTTTTTTGAGGCTTACTATTATAAACATTTAAAATCAAGTGTTGACTAACCAGTGGTTGATGGCTTACTATAGAAACATTATAAAACACATGTTGACTAACCTAGTTGACGATGGCTTCCTAAAAAAAAACATTATATAATCACAGGTACTCTCGGGTTTGACAAACCAATTTGATTGAGGGCTTCTATAAAAACAGATATAAACACAGTTTGACTAACCTTTTTTGATTGAGGCTTACTTTTAGAAACATTAATAACACACACAGCGTTGACAAACCTGTTTGATTAAAAGGCTTACTATTAAAACATTAAAAACACAGTTTGACTAACCTAGTTGATTATGGCTTACTTTTATAAACATTAAAATCCAGTGTTGACTAACCGGGGGAGGGATGGTTTTACTATTATAAACAGTTATAATCCGGTGACTAACAAGTTGATCGGGCTTACTATTAGAAAATTAAACAATCACAGTGTTGACTCCCCCTAGTTGATCGAGGGGCTTACAATTAGAAACATTTTTAATAATCACAGTACTCTCATGTTGACTAACCTATTTTGATCGAGGGTTTTACTATTAGAAACAATTACTAATCACGGGTACCTCATGGTGGCAGGGACCAACTTTCAAAAAAATTTTTTAAATTAAACCTCTTTAACTCATAACAGTAACCCCACCCTCTGATGACATTTTTTGACATTTTTCTTTTTATCTGTGTTTTAAGATTGCTTTAAATTAAAAGGCCAGAATTACCCGATCATTTTCTGTAAAGAAGAAAATAATGAAACTGCTTACAAACTCACACCTAAAGCTATTGCTGTTCGTGATGTCTTCCTTAAAATTTTCTGGGCATTTTTAAAGGGGAAAAGGGAAAAAAACAGATTCATATCACTTAAAAACATTGACAACTGAAATCTGTAAAAATGGGCTCACAATTGCAACCCCCTTTTAAATTTTTCCCGGCTAAATATTACAAAAACAATACGAAATCATTGGCAGTTCGTATTATACCAGTAAATCTTACTGAAAAGATCCACAAACACACATGACACTTCGCAGTGACATAAAAAAAACTATAGGTCACCAAGTGCGCCTCACCAAACATGGGGATTTTTTTTTAATGCTCAACGACAACGGTTTTTGACAAAAAACAATGTATTTTTTTTTAAATATTGGGTTCTTTCCAGGGAGGGGGTAGGGGGGGGGGGGGAGTGTGAGTAGGAAGGGGAAGAGGGGAAAAGAAGGGAAATAGGGAAGGAAAAAAGGGGGGGGGGAAGGAGAGGAGAGGAGAAGAGGGAGGGGAAAAGAGAGAGAGGGGGAGGAGAGAGGGAGGGGAAGAGAGAGGCAAGACAAGACAAGACAAAATTCTTTTTTTTAGGGGGGGAAAAAATAAGCGCGCAATTTTTTTTTTGTAAAACCAGTCCCCCCCCAGGGTTAAACATGAGTGAAGAAAAAAAGTAAGAAAAAAAACAAGCAAACAAAGGGGTCTGCAATCATAAGGAACATCACATGAAAATAAAAAGAGAAAATAAAAAAAAATAAAACACACACACACACACACCAAAATAATTAAGGGGAAATGAGAGAGGGGGGGTGGGGGGGGGGAGGGGGGGGGGGGGGGGCTAAGCACGGGAAATATGGAAATTACTCAATGTAAAAAAATTAGCAGAATAAAACAACAGTAAAATAAAAACAGACAGAGAAAGAGAGAGAGAAAAAGGGGAAGAGAAAGAAAAGAGGAAAAGAGATACGATACGGTTTTTTATTCATATAGGCCCAGCCCAAAATGAAGGGGGTAATGTGAAAAATTTTTTCAAAAAAGAAACGGGAACAAATAAAAAAATATTCATCAAAGTGCAACAGGTAATCGACTAACTGAAAACAAAAAAAACACAACAATTAATTCTTAACGCATACTAAACTTTTATCCTAAAACGCCTTGTACAAGAAAACACAAAACGTTTTATGGTGCTTCGTTTTGTGCCCCGGGGTAATGGAAATCGAAATAAAAAGGATGCTTTTGAATATTTTTGATCAATCAATTGATTCCTCAATCAAAAAAATAGGGCGAAACACAAAGTGGACCCATTTTTTTCGCATTTTTACACAACGGGCAAGAAGACACATTTTCTCTTCCTGAACGATAAAAAGAAACAAAAATTTCAGAAATCCTAACTGAACTTTTTTCAAAATAACCTTAAAAGATTGTCCAAATTTTAATGAAAAATAGATGGAACACAAAACCCCTTTTTGAACTTCTGTAAAAAACAAAACGGTCGCTTTCTTGAATAGACAGACCATTTTGCCATCTGCAAACGATTAGTCTATTCCGAAATATCCGAAGGAAACATTTATATTTTCCACACCCTGTTTAACCACACAAAACAAAACCAAATTTTACAATCAAAACCCCCAATTTGAAACCCAATTTACTCTTTCCCCTCGCATCCAAAAACATTAACATATTAATGCTTTTTTTTGGGAAACCTTGAATTTTCCCTTTTGTTATTTTTTTGCCAAAAACGTAAACACTTGATACAGAATTCAAATAAATCGGGTATCTTTTACTTCGCTATAGAATTTAAAACGTTAGGGGGTTTTTGCATGCCCACTCGAAAAACTTCTTCAACGCAAATAAATAAAATTTTTACAATAACGCAAATCAAAAAGGCCCCCAAAATTTTACTCCATACAGTGCGATGGGGTTACCTGAAGTCAAACAATTTCAAAAATAATTTTTTAAAAATGTGTTTTTTTTAAAAATTTTATAGCTGTTCAAAAGCAGAGAATGCACGCTTGGCTCTACTTGCAAGATCTTTACACCACAAGTGAACTTAATTTGTTTAAAAATATTTCCCAAATATTTATAACGTTAACTACAGGCATCACCACTCCATTGTAAGTCCACTTTTCCTCTAATTTCCCAAATACCCACCCTTCTAAACAGAAATTTTCTTTTTGACAGTTTTACTTTAATGGGGGGGGGGGAAGTTCAGACGGAACAGACATTTTTTTGAGTCTGCAAGCCTAAAATTTCAGACATCAAAACAACATCGTCACCAAAAGAAGTTAAAACAATTCTAGAATATCACAGGGAAATTGTGCACCATGTTTCCAGTTTTTTAAAAACTTCTAAAGCAAACCCTTTAATAAAAAGAGAAAATAAAACAGGGCTACACACATCCCCTTGTTTTTTACCGAGTACATTGAATATAATCCATGTTACCCCACACCGTACTTTAGCTTTTACACAGGAATACATGCTATTAACCTTAAAGCTTTCCCTAACGCCCCTTTTAACAGAAAGGCCAGAAAGTTCTATTCACTGAATCGAAGCCTTTTCAAAGCATAAAAGCTACATTTAAAAATTACATTTAAAGAAAAACTGTTTTTGCACAAAAGGCCCCCAAAATAAAAAAAGGTCAACGTTAATAATTGCGTTTTAAATCCGCCTGATTTCCAGTTTAATTATTATCTTGAATCCCTCCCGCAGCCTAGTTATGTAGTACGTACAATTTGCTGCCGTGTCACTTTAAAAAAATTTCCCCATAATTTTAGGGTTATTTACTCCCCTTTTTTGACAGTGGGAGAACAATACATTTTATCCAACATTTAGGATAAATTCCCCTTTTTGAATAAAAAATTTTAAAAAAGGTAACAAAGAAGTTAAAATTACATTTTTTACAGCATACTTCAGCAGTTCACCAATCAACCACTGGCCCACAGCTTTACGGTTTTTTTAAATTTCCTTAATCAATTACTACCCCCTCTTTGGATATTGGGCGGGTTTTAAAAAAATCATTTTCCCCTTTGTCTTGATTCCACTGAAATTCACGATTATGCTCAAAATCTTTATTAGAAGTGCGTAAAATGTTTCATACAGGTTTTCCCTACTAATATGTTTTCCTGTTTCTTCTTTTAATGAAACCCATGTACTTCTTTCCCAAAAATTTTTTTTGATTTTCTATATTCGATCATTTTTGTCAGTAATGGTGTTAAATTGCTTCCGCTTATCCTTTGCAAATGTTTATACTCTCTTCTCGCCCCACAGAACTGTTACGATCTTCTTTTTCAAGTGTACGTTAAATTTCTTAAGTAAATTACGAACTTTTTTTATTTTGAAGCACAGTGTCAAACCAGTCTTTTTGGGCTTCAAATCATTTTAATTTTTATTTTTTTTTTCATACACCTGCAGCATCTTTTTAAACAGTATTGAAAAATTCAGCTTCATTTATCTTGACATCAATGAACCGACAGCATAGTTAATTTTCTCATGAATCGTTGCGAAACAATGTTTTCAGAACACATTTGATAATCTTCATTCCATCATATTTTTTTTCCAACAAAACTGTTTACAGAAGAATTTTGTCTTACATGACAATGGCACTACAAAAAAAATCAAAAAGAAGTTTCCCCAGGCATATGACAGAGTCAAATCCTCAGAACCGTAATTCCAGAATCACCAACAATGCAAAAATCACAAACATAAAGAATCATTCACACGCACCGGGATCGATATGTACGGAGCAACCTTGCGGCGCCAACACATACCGTTTAGAATGCACAAATCAAATGCGTACACAATTCAACCAAATGTTTCCATAATTATTTAATACAGAGTCTCTAAAAATTTTGACACCAATGATGCTTCATGTTGAAAAAAACAAAATACGGAAACTCCTTGACAATGATGTGAAACACACCCGTACGACGTTTAAATCCCCGCACAACAATAAATACACTTCAACACTAAAAGCAACTGGACAAATAAACTTTTCCCAAAAATGCAATGCCCTTTTCGAGTCAAAAAAGCAAAATAAGGAAACCTTTTGGAGGTACGTATGAAACACATACAATATATCTTTGCTACCCCAAACAAAAGATTTTCGAGATTAACGCACCAAACAATCGATTTTTTATTTTTAACCTCCTACATTTGACACAAATTATTTTTTAACGAGACATAGATTCCCCCGATCTTTTCCCTTTACTGTTAAATTTTTTTTTGCAGGGAAAGAAAACATTTTTTTATCCCGAAAATATATTTTATTTAAGTTCATCAAAAAACTTTCAACTAAACAGATAAAAACAAACGACGAAGAATTGAGACAAAACATAGTTTTTGTAATTTTGAAAGCAATCCTTTAACATTCCCTGAAGAAAGATAATGTCTGGTTTTTTACTTTTCGTTGCTAGCTACATTTTCCCCGCCCTGTGTTCACCCCAAAAACATCACGGAACTGAAAAAACATTCCAAAATTATCCATACCAATTCTCGTCACCGATTCAAAACCCTCGCTGTCTCCACATTCAAATCCCCTGCAGCCACTTTTTTCTGGTCACACTGGCGATACACCGTGTCCTTTTTTGGAATTTTCCCCACAAAAAAAAAAAATTTAACAAAACTGGCTGGCCGATTTCCATTTGAAGTCTACCAGTCGCACGGCGCAAAAAAAAGTTTTTGCCGTCAATTAATAAATAGTTAAACACAATCGTGGCTCGTTTCCCCCCGCCCTTTCCCTTTTTTAAAAGCGGGGTCAGCCTTCGCGGATTTTCCCCCGAACCCCCCCTTTTTAAAAGTCCCCCCATTAACCTCAGAGCACCTTTAGCTTTTAAATGTTACTTCTTTTTTAAAAGGCCTCGGGGGGAATCACCGGGGAGTCGGTCGGAACCAGCTGGGGGACCGGCAAACCCACGTCATCCTCCAGGGCCCCTTGTCCGCAGCAATCCCCCCACCGGCCCTCACATCTCACTGGGCTCCCCCTCCCTCCTGGGTAGTCCCTAGAAGATCAAAATTGCCCTTGGAACTCCTCCAGATCAACACCCTTTTCGCAGTCGCCAGCTTCTACGTAGGTTTTTTTTGGTCTCTGCAGCTCCCCTTTTTCTCTTTTCAGCTCTGTCACCCCCCCTCACTCCCCCCCACTCAGCGTGAAGGTTGCTGGTCCTCCCGAAGACTGTGGGCTTCCTCTTCCCCGTCCCCCTTAGAGTCCGCTTTTCCTTTTTCTGTTTTAGGGGGGCCAGAGATCATGGATTGAGGTTTCTGTGGGGGCAATGAAGGCCCAGAAGGTGAGAGTCCGTTGACCTCCCAGACTGACCTTCGTGAGGAACTTCCACTAGAAGTCGGTTCTGGCGTGTGGGTCCTGCGGGAGGAGGGTTGGGGGGTCCCGGGGTTGATTCGAGTCGCCACACCGAAGAAGCAAACTGCCCCCCGAACAAATACGACAGGAGCATCCAAAGTAACACCGCCCCCTGGTCAAGTGTGACAAGGCGATGCGGGCACACCTTTTTTTTTAGCCCCCTTTCCTAAACCCGATGAAAAGGGGAGGAAGCGGGCCCCAGACACATGGAAAGTGGGTGGCAGAGACGACATGGCTGATCAGACACCTTCTCAGAATCTGGGGGACAATTTTGCCTTGTCCGCCCCAACACAGTGATTGTCAAGGGCAAAACAAACTCCCCCGAAAATATTCCCCCCAGTTCACTGTCCCCCGGGGAGAGAGGAGAAAGAGAGAGAGAGAGAGAGAGAAGAGAGAAGAAGACAGACAGACAACAACAGACAACAGAGACAGACAGACAGACAGACAACATCTCAATAAAAAAAAGCAAAATGGGACTATTTTCGCCACATTTTTAAGGGGTTTTTCCCGGGCCTGATTTTCTTCAGATCCGGACCCGGCAGAAACCTGACTAAACCCCTGTGATCAACTGTGGGTAAAAAATTATTTTATGCTTTTTACAAAACTTCAAATCCAAAAAAACCCGGGCGATTCAAATGCCAACAAATTTCCAAATTAGAAAACGGGCTCAGCGTCAGGTATACCAACGACCTTCGGGTCCCAACCAGAGCCCACAGAAAAACCCCCCGGGTAAACAAGACCACTTTTAAAATCAGTAAACGTCGGGCCGAGAAACCTGCTCCAGGCTGCATCAAAAACTTTTAAGAAAAAAGTGTGAAAATCATTAAGAAAATCAAAGGGAAGAACACCTGTCCCATGTGGGACCATCCAAGTTTCGGATTCTTTAATAACAGAAAAGAAAGCAGTTGCTAATCTGCTTGCTTCAACCATTGAAAAGAATTTCCCCTCTTCTAATAAACATCGCTTTTTTCAACACAAACCCTAAAAGAAAAACACCCGAAAATTTTGTCCGCAAAAATGGAAAGGGGCAAATTTCCTTTCACGTTAAACGGCTAAATCTTCCTTGCTTCTTTCAGCGATTCCTCTCCAGGGGATAGAGAAATCCATTATCGCTTTTGAAAAAATCTCCCGCTAGAAGGTCGAAATACTGCACAGGGCTACAACCATGTGTGGACTACAGGTTTTTTTCCACCCTCTTGGGGAAATGCCCCCCATTTTCCCCCTCCCCAAACCTGGGAAAAAAACTTTCTAATCCCTTTAAAAACCGTCCCATAGCTTTGACCCGCTGTGTTTGTAAATTAAGGAAAAAATAGCAATGCAGGCTCAGGGAAAATTAAACCGATGGGCCTTTTGGGGAAAGAAAATTGGTTTTTCCCCAAACATCGGACACCCTTGACCATTTTATTCGTCGGAATCTAAACCTTCGGGAAAGCCTTTCTGAAAAAACACATCAGTGGGAATTTTTTTTTGACTGGAGAAGGCCTACGATACCCCCTGGAAGCGGGATACTTCTGATCCCCACGTCTGGGTTTTTTGAGGGCACCCCTTTTTTATTCAAAATTTTTTGGCAGAACGACATTTCAGGTCCCCGGGTTGGCACCACTCTCCGTGTCCACGAGCAGGAGTTGGGTGTTTTCCCAGGGGACATACTACCCTGCCCCTTTTTTTTTTGTATTTAAAATCAAAACATTTTTTCAATCAGTTTTAGCAGGGGTTTAACTGGGGCCCTTGTTTTTGGGTTTTTGCTGTCACGCAACTGGAAGCCTGTACCCAGTGTCCAGGGAGGCTCCAGCTTTTCGAATAAAATCCCTGGGGCATGAAAACGGTTTCACCTTTTCTGCTACAAAAACCCAGTTATTCACTTCCATAATTTTCCCTCAGTTTTTTCCCGATCCGGGCTTTAAGTAGGGAAATCTCCCCTTCCACTGTTAAAGAGGCCAAAAATTTTTTGGAGCATTTTTGACCAAAAACTTTAACTTTCTCAGCCATATTTAAAAAACCCCAAAACGCCGCCCCAAAAAACCCGAATATTCGCGGGGCGTAGCACACACCGACTGGGGGCTGATAAAAAACTTTTTGCACCCTACAAGCCCGGCCGTTCTAAAAAGGACACGGTTTTTTGCTGTGTACGGGTCCGCAAGATCATCTTACCTCAAACCTTGGGGCCCACCACCACAAAGGCTTTTGTCTCTGTCTTTTAGCGTTCCGCACCACCCCTTGTACACCTGACGCGAGGCGGGGAACCTTCACTGTCCAAACGCAGGCTAAACGTCTTTGAAATTTTTACACCGCTGTTCTCAGAACCACAGAATCCGCCTATGACTGGGTTTTTTTACCCCCGTTTCCAAAATAAGTTTGAAACAAACCCAAAGTATTCCGCCTTTTGGGGTTTGTATGCAGCCTCACGTGCGGGAAAGCAGGTAAGACCGGGAGAGTTTCCCATTTTTTTCCCAAGTTTCCGGGTCAAACCCCCCATGGACCTTTTTTTTACACCAGAGATTCGTTTTGATCTCGCGCTTTCCGTAAGGGTTCCCCACCAGCTCTCTGGCGTACAAGGCTTTGTATGCCGAGCTCTGTTCCCAAACTCATCCTTCAAAAAATTTTCACTGACGGTTTTAAGCTGAGGATGGATGGGTGTGCACCTACTGCCCTGGGGGTCCTTCTCAGATAGTTGGAACATAACATTCAAAGCTTCTGTCATTCGCTGAACTTTCTGCTTTTAGTACGGGTTTGAAATAAACTCCCATTTTTCGAGGGGGGAAATTTTCTTGGTTTTGTCGGGTTCGCTTTCACTTTGGGGGGCCATAGGGCCGCAACCTTCCATCCAAACTTTTACTTTTTTTTAAAAATTTTTAAAGTTGAAGGCGGACGGTTACAACAAACCTTTCTTGGGTTCCTGGCCTGTTTGGGATCGGGGAACGAAAGGTTTTTATCGTTTACCAAGAACGCCCCAAGAAAAACTGCCAACACTTATATCCCCGCCAATGTGAAACCAAAATTACGATTATGTGAGGAAACCCCTGGGAGGGGGATTGGAACACACAGACAATTAAACAAAATCTTTCAACCCTCCAAACCTTAAAGACTTCCCCCATCTACGCGGGTGGTCTAAAAAAGGGAAAAGGTTCTGTCCGGGTGCACACCGGCCATTCGTATTTTACCCATTCTTACCTTTTAAAAATGAAGAAGCCCGTGGTGCATTCCCCTGTCATGCGCCACTCACAATGAAACATGTTCTTTAGAGTGGGGTTGGGACTTGCAGATGAGACACAAACATTTTACAGCGGAGTCCATGAAGACCTGTTCAGGATGCCCGCCTACTATCCTTAATTTTTGAGAGAAATTTAAAATTTTTTCATCGATTTAAGATTTTTCGGAAGAAAGATTTTTTAAAAAAGTTTCTGGGCGTTTTAACATGTCTTTAACGAATGTGTGAAATGGTTTTTTTTTTTTTTTTTTTTTTTTTTAAATGACTGGTGAGTTTATTTTAACGTGGTGACAGCCCTGAAGTGGCCCTCTGCGGTCGGCTGGGCTATAAGCAACATTATCTTATCTTATCTTATCCTAGACAGACAGACACAGAGAGAGAATGACAGACAGAGAGACAGACAGACAGAGAGACAGACAGATAGAGACACAGACGGAGAGTTTAAGCACTGGAGAGAATGTAAATATGTTCGTTCAAGACCACCCATGTTATTCTGCACGAAAACCCCCTTTTTCACATACAAATCACGTCCATCACATATCAGTTTTGGCCAAAATTAACACCTTTTTTCTAAAAAATTAACACGCCAAAACCTCTAAAATTGACGTAATTAGCACATTGAAACGGGGGTTTCCGTGCAGAATAGGATTTGGTGATCGTGAACGAACATATTTACATTCTCTCCCGGGCATAAAAATCTAATGGCTTCCACTATTAAAAATAAATCATTATAAAAAAGTGCAAAACTCTTCGCATCTGGCCACATTACTGAACACCCATGGGTCTAACTTGAGACCCTATGGCGCCCTAGGCGCCCAAGCCAGATCCAGAGGATCACAGATAATGTGGCCAGATGCGAAGAGTTTTGGGAATATGCGTCTAATAGCGGTATTTCTTATACTTGGTTGCCTACTTTCAGTTTGTCTAATTTGGGGCAATTCTCTCACCCCCTTTTCAGTGTCTCTTCCTAGGACACACAGCACATTGTGGTTTGCGGGCGTTTATAGCCTCGCCAGTGACCCAGACAGCACATTGTGGTTTGCAGGCATTTATAACCACGCCAGTGACCCAGACAACACAGCACATTGTGGTTTGCGGGCGTTTATAGCCGCGCCAGTGACCTAGACGAAACTCGAAAATGGGAAGAGTCACTAGAGGGCAGAGAAGAGCGCCAAATTTAGACTTTCAAGAACCACGCAAACAAGCACACAACCACTGCAGGCATATCCCGACTTTACACTTTTTTGGATTAATATATATACTGTGCAAACTGAAAGCTTTTATAATTTTATGATGTTTATGCATAATTGGGGCTGTTATTAAAATTGGTTTTTTTATTCAAGCAGAATATTTTTAAAGGTTAAACAACAACTGCGCTTTAAAAGTACTTTTTAGTAGCTACTTTGTACAATATTCATATTAAAGCTTAGGAAATTAAACACAAAAACACAACTTTTAAAAAATCAATTTTCTATCACTGATCTATAAATAGATAATTTATTCAGGGGAAGACAATTACTTTTATGCATAATTAAAGGAGATAAATCACTTTCATTATCATTATCATTGTTTTGCTTATTTTGATTGTTAATGATTACTCTGTGCGTGTGTGAAAGTAAAATCAATACTAGACAAATGCTGCTAGGAACGGGAAACCCCAGACACAAAAATAGGCCTCCGGGGGAAAACCCGGACCCAAAATAGGCCTCAGTCGGCAACGATCAATAGGCGAACACGTTACGGGCTGTGTGTGTCTGCCTGTCTGTCTGCCGTTTGTCTGTGTATTGAATGTGTGATCAAGGTTGGTCGATCGTGTATGGGGTTCTGAATAAAATATCGTTAAGCCGTCTTGATAAATCATTATAAAAAAAGTACTTGGCGCTACTAGATAAACGGGAAACAACTCCTATTTCCAAGTTACAAAACGTCTACGGATTTGTTTTCCCTTGACATGTGTGTCTTTGTGTGGAGGGGCAGGGTTAAGTACAGGCCAAGTCAGTTAAGTTAATCTTTTAAAGTTCTCCAATGTCCTACAGCATATGAAAACTCAGGATTGACGTAAGTTCTCTTGTTATTGTTAGAGACTAGTGATTTTTTGTTAACAGCAGTTGTGTTTACTTGATGAAGAGTAGAGCGCAAATTAACATTTGTGTGATAAAATACTTTGTTCTCAAAGAGAGCTTGCTTGTAGTTGTCGTGAGTTATATTTTTTTTGACAACTTCTTTACTTATGCCTTTAGCTTTTTCAATTACAGAAGTCTGGCGGGCAACGCTATACATCTTTGACCGCAAACCAACATATTCTTTTATAACTGTCCCATTAAGTTCATCCTTCATCTTTCCAATTACTTTCTTGTTTACAGTTGAATGTAAAGGACTGTCTTTTGGATAGTCACATGTGTCGTACCACCCATCAACTCCTTTAGCTACTTCTGTTTCTAAGCCCTTATAGAAGTCTTCTGTGGGGACGTCTAGAATAAAAGAGTCGGTGCCTGTGTAAAGGACTCTTGCTTCTGGGTACTGCGGTTTAAAGTAGTCATAACAGAAATTCTAACATCAATAACTTTGACAACTCTAATACGGTGAAGCCGATAAACACTGGCTTGTCCAACTTAACATCCTTTTTCTTCATCATAATGCCAACCAAGCTGTCGTTAAATCTTCTAAAGTCTTGATAGTTGGGTTTAGAGGCAAACTTAATTGCTTGGTTTTCTTTTGTAACTAATTTCACATCTTTACGTTTGTGTGGATTTTCCATATTTTTGCCAAAACAACTGTTGTTCATCAGTTTAAAGAAGTCTTTTTCTGAAGCGTCAGTGGCTTGGGTTCTAAGATCAGTGTTCTTCTTAATGTATGGCCTCATAAAGGGCTCTTGGTCGCAGATAATTATTCTGTGAACAGCTCTTAGTTTCAGTCCGTGTCTTAGGTAAAACTGTAGGAGTCTGTAATGACAAACATATTTAGTCTTGTGTCTAAGATTAGGCACAAGTTTAGGCGGTTCGATAGGACTCATCTTTAAGCTTTCTGCGGCTAGGGGGTAATCTTTGTGGAATCGTGTAGTTCTTTAGGATATTCTAAGTCTACTTCAAGATTAGTCCTACTGGATTATCAGGCGTAAGCTGTGACAACATACCTAACACAGTATTGACATCATGAGGCCCTTTTAGCATTTTAAAGTTACGTACTGGAAGCGATTGACTCATGGCCCATCCATATAGATTGTTAGCATCTAAGTACATTAGATAGTTGGATGGTTTAGTTGGGTCTAATCATCTAAATATTTGTTGTTAGCTTTGCAGTAAGGATGTGAGGCCATGCTAATACCTCCCCTTAGACCATCTTCAATCATCTGAAGTGTGGGCAGATCAGAAATTAAGTCAATCTGGATGTTTGTAGACTTCAAGAATGCATCCCAAGAAAGACCGGGCGCAGAGATGTAAATGTGATGAGTCTAAGCTGTAATGTTTCATGCATGTAGTTCTGTAATTCTGAAAGACGTCTGCCAATAAACACACGTCAGCCAATAAATATTGATCATGATAATCGCCCATTGTTTCACAGTGTAATTCTGTCCAGGCTTTCTGAGCGTATTCATATTCAGAGTAGTTATGTCTTTGCCTCTAAGACTAGAAAAGAAAGCGCCTTTAGGAGGAAGCGAGTCTTCATCAAACCTATCCCACGAGTTCATGTATTCATAGGGGTAAACACCTTTACGCACCAAAGATGGGTCAAAGTATTGTTTAGTTATTGGAAAGTCTTGTAGCGATCCTGCTAACTTATCCAAACTAGCCATCAGATGTTGGGCTGAGTCATAAAAGGATAAACAGTCAAGAGTAAAAGTCATGTACTTTTCTGAAGATTGTGCAATGCAGGTAACCCTCTTATATTCAGAAGTCACTGCTTGCATGATTAAAATGAGAATCGTAGCCTCTTAGGTTATGAAAGAAAATAGGCAGTTTCCATTTTTGTGGGTCAACCTTAAGTTGAAGATTACAATTGTTGTGCGGGGCCCCTCTGAATTTGCCAGTAATGTGATCGTGGTCTCTTACTGTCACGTCTTTACTGTTAGGCGTTAGCTCTAAGCCGCAAATCCAACAGTGTGTAGATGAGTCATAACGTTCTTGATCTTCAGGAGTCATAACAATGTCCTGAAAGATTTAGTTGGTTGGATAACTGATGCGAAGTTGTTTCATCTGCTCTAAAAATCTACTAGCTGCGTTGGGACCTCTGTAAATCTCTGGGCGTGTGTGTGCCCATCTGACCTAACAACAATAAACGCATAAGAACAGATCTGATGATGGGTTAATAAGGTTGTTTTTTGTTCTTGCTGTTGTGGACCATAGTACTGTGGTAAGAGCGATTCAAAGTCAGCATAAACCACGTATGGGCTCATTTGCATTTTTTTGTACATTCTTAAAACTAACTTTAGACCCTGGTTTAGGTGTGAGGAGTTTAGTTTCACAGTCTACAAAACTTTTACAATGTTTCTTATGACTAGCAGCTGCTTCTATAGTTGGGATTCTAACTAAACATCTTCTACAAAGCTCTTTCTTAGCATGATTCTTTGATGTAAAACCCATAAGTCTGCTTATTTTCTGATTAATACATAATGACTGTTTGTACTATCTTTAAACAGTATCAAGTCTACATGTTTGTTAAGTGGTTCGCCTAAAGTGGGAGCGTTGGGAGAAACCCTTAGAGGCACTATATCAGCTTCTACAGACCATGTGTATACATTTACGGTGATTGGTTTGTTTTGCTCTTCAAACTGAGATATACTTTCTATACTTACTGGAAAGGTTATGTTATCAAAGTTCAGCTCTTGCTTATATGCTTCATAATTAGAAACTTTGTTTGCATGATTTTTAACAGGATGTAAACGCGCTAAAACACACCACATAAAACACATGTTGTCAGAATTATGTATGTTTAAGACTGTTCGTTTTAACTCTAACTCTTTTGGGAGAGAAATGTAAGAATTGCCGACTATAGGATAGAACTTTGTTTGTCTTAATCTGATTTCAAGGACCGTTCCTTCAGACCAGCCAGAACCCCTTAACTTTGCCTCCTCACTTGCATGATTAAACTGTGTAAGCATGTAGTCAGCCCAGTTAGAGTTAAAGTCGTGATAACTGATTACTTATTTCTGCCTTGTTGAAACCCAGACTGGCATGTTAGTATCATCATGCGTTATATAATCAATCAGAACAGCCAACAACACTTTTACTGGTGGTTCGCATTGAAGAGACTCTGGAATTTTAGAGATAGCATGTGCTACGCTTTCATGAACATTTGTGGGGTTAATGATGTCCATGTCTACTTCACTAAACGTATTGCTTAATTGTTTGTCGCTGCTAAGTATTTCTTCCATCGTATATAGTTTTCCATCCTCGAATTTACTTGTGGTCGTCATTTTTAAAGCCACAATATTTACGTAAATTAAAAAAAATAAATGTATATAAAAGTAAGTAAAAACACGCTTTTATTCTTCACCCAAGCGTTGCAACACTTCAAGACATGTTAACCTTACAATAACACCTACTAATATTTTAGCTTTTTCTGAATCACTACAGTCAATGTTCATCACTTTGATTGCTTCTTTAAATAGTTCACTATGATCTTTTATTATATTGTCTACATCATTCTCAAACCCAAATTCACTAAAATCAATGTTTAACACTTTCATTGTTTCGTCAAATAGTTCATTACAATTCTTTAAATCAGATTCACTAAGTTCGGCAGCCATTTTTAAATCTAAAATAAATAAAAAAATTAATTGTAAATTCAGCTGTTATTCATAGCCTTTTCTAATCGTAAAACCTGATAAAACTAATAGCTACTCCTTTAGGGGTGGTAGAAACAGTCAGATCAACATCTTCATGAGCTATATTATCAACTAAAATGGCAAACAACTTTATAACCGGTTGGGGCCAAGAATCTGGTATTTTACTGATGATCCACATCACGCTTTCTCGCATATTTATGCGCTCAAAAAGATCAGTAATTAATTCTTCAAACATGCTCTTTAACGCTTCTCTATTGACCCCCTCCACATCTATCGCAACCTCCAACTCCTCAGATTATTAGTAAGCCTTCTAACAACTTCGGTCTTTATTTTTAAACCAGAATAAAATTATAAATTAAAAAAATTAAGTAATCAGTTTCTCTTGTAAATTCAACTGTTATTCATAGTCTTTTCTAATCGTAAAACCTGATCTTCATTAAGGCGAATAGCTACTCCTTCAGGGCTGGTAGAAACAGTTAGATTAACATCTTCAGGTTCCATATTGTCAACTAAAATGGCAAACAACTTTACAACTGGTTGAGGCCAAGAATCTGGTATTTTACTGACGGCTTGCGTCACGCTTTCTCGCATGTCTATGCGATTAAAAAGATCAGTAATTAATTCTTCAAACCTGTTCTTTAACTGATCTTTATTGGCTTCTCTCTCCCTATCCAACTTGTAAAGTATATTAATAAGTTCTGAAGCTACTTCGGCCTTCATTTTTTAACCCAGAATATAAACAACAATTAAAAAATAAGTAAGCCGCAGAATCTCTCTCTACCTCATTCACTCCCGCATCTCTCTCTGTCTCTGCCTGTCTGTCTGTTTCCGCCTCTGTCTGTCTGTCTGTCTCTCATTTAACTTAAGAACCTAACAAGAACTTAACTTAAGAACCTAACAAGAACTTACTTAAGAACCTAACTGGTACTTAAAAAAGAACTTTTTTTTCACTTAACTTGTAATTTACTTGCACTTAACTTAAAAAGTACTTTCTATAACTAACTTAACTTGTACTTATCTAGTTCTTAGCTTGTACTTATTTAGTTCATTTAAAAACTATTCCATAGAAAATGGGTCTACAACAGGAGGTTGCTCTTTTTTTGCAGAAGTTGGTTCTTCTTCTTTTACTGGCTTTGTGGGGTTTGTGACTTTGCTGCTAAGTATGGCGTTAGACATTTGTATGCTAAAAACTCCCCCACCACCAAAACAACCCCCAATACATAATAATACATCTTATCGTTTGATTGTGATTGTGTTGTTGTTAATTGGGCTGTTGTTGTTGGTGGCGATGTTGTATTACTATCCAATAATTTTTGTTTTGCTGATTGGTTTGCTTTTTGCAGTCTGTTCCATTCAGCTAGTTACGCCCAGCCTCAATACGTCCAGGATTTTTAGTTTTAGTAACATTACTCACTTGCGGTAATTCACCTGTGGTACATTCACTTGTGGCACATCCACTTGCCCCTGCAGACTGTCCAGCGGATTGTCCTGCGGTGTCTTCTTCTCCTGATTGCTCATTTTTTATTGCGATTAAATTTAATATAATCAAAATTAATATGATTAAAAGTAATTAATCCCATGATGAATGGGCATAACATAGTTCCAAATCTGTAATACATGTCACATGCAAGAGTTTTCTAGTGACTTGTTTAAAACCGGATCTTGTGATAAGTCGTATTTTAAATCTTCTTCTGAATCAACTGGCACCATCTTACTTACTAACTTAGCATATAGACTAATCATTGTCTGGCCCACCGATCTAACCATTTTTGACCCTAGCTGTGCTTCGTACCTAGCGTAGTACTTCTCAACGTCTGAAGTAGACAGTTGCTGAATCTGTTCAATACTTAGTTCAACACCTAAATACTGTTTAGTTTTTCCACACGCAGCCAGAGAGTATAATCTTTCTTTATGGCAGTGGTCTACGGAGTAGTCTGCTTGCTCCTCACAGTTTAATAGTTCATCACAATCCATTTTAAAAAGCAATAAAAAATAATATAATACTTTTAAAACCATGAGTTTAACGCTGGTTAATTATCATTGGTGTTATAGTCTATTCAACCCTTGCAAAATGTTTGTTAGGAATAAAACCGCCCAACATGGGAAAGATAGAAGATTCGCCAAAACTAGTTGCAACCTTATTTTTAGCTTTAACAACAAAAGATTATCTAATTAAAAAGCACATAGACAGCCTTTCGTATTATGATTATTTTAATTATTTTTTTAGTTAATAAAAAGATGAGTGAAAAAAAGATTATCAATACGTTTTACCACTCTGCTGTAATTAGCGGCCTTAGTATAGGCTATAGCGTGCTAGCAAAAAGCATGTTTAAAATGAAGCCGACGGATCTAGGAAGGTTAGACATTGAGGACGTTGTTAAGGTTATAGTTGTAATTACTGCAGGGATTGCGTCAAAAGACTTTCTTGTTATGCAGGGGATTATCCCAGAAAATATTAGCACATAGAAAGATTAATTCATAAGAAAATAATTTATAAAAAGATGGCAGGAGTAGTTATGATGGTAGGAGGAGCTATGTTAATGCCTTGGCCTTCTCTGGAAGCAATTATATGTTTAGTAAATTGAGGTCCGACGAAGAAAGAGAATGTCATAACAAAGCAATAGAAGATTTAGCCAAGGCAAGAGACGCCTACGAGAAAAGACGAATTGCTCACTTAGACTTTATTAATAAAAAGTTAAGAGAACAGGGACATGCAGAGCACACATTTACAGACGTGATGAGGCAATGAATGAGTATTACTTAGTGACAGGAAAGAAGTTTCTAACAACACCACCTCCAGAACTGTCTGACTTTTATGAGCCATCAGAAGAACAGAAAGTGGCAGAAATTGGTTTTATTGTGGGTGCTATGGGAGCAATCTATATTCTTGCACAAACAATCTAAAAACAATTAAAAATCCAATTAAAATACAGTCCTTCTTATGGACAATACGAAGTACAAAATATATTATTCTCCTAAAGGGTATTGGAAAGGAAAGACTGCTATTGAAAAACTGAGTAAAGCTGCTAGAGTGTCTGAATCAGATGCGAAAGACTGGCTTTCAAAACAGGCAATTTGGCAAATATATTTGCCTGCCCCCAAAAGAATAATAAGGCCTAGATTTGTTAACTCAGTTCCTAATGACACCCACCAGATGGACTTGCTGTATCTTCCACATGACAAAGTTAGAAGAAAAAAGTTTAAATATGCTCTAAACAGTTGTTGACATGGCTTCAAGATACAAAGACGCTGAACCTTTAACGGATAAAAGCTCAACTGCTGTGGCTGTGGCTTTACAACAAATATACATGCGAGGCCCACTAAAGTATCCTAGAATGATTCAGGTTGATGATGGAAAAGAGTTTAAAGGCTCTGTAAACCAACTGTTTTTAAAACATCATGTTACAGTTAAGAGAGGGATCCCAGGCAACCATCGATCCCAAGCCCTAGATAGAAAACTTTAATAAGAATCTAGCGAACGTCTGTTTACCTATCAATATCACAGAGAAATTATGGACAGAACGCGTAACACAGAATGGGTTAGGAGATTGCCGGCAGTCTTACGCGCCATGAACAATGAAGAATTTAAAGCAACAGGCCTTAAACCAGTAAACGCAATCAATTAAAAAAAAATTAGCATTACTGAATATGTGCAGGGGACTCAAAAACTCTTGCCGTTTGGACTAAAAGTAAGATACTTGTATGCTCCTGGAGAGGCAGAAGGTGATGTTAGAATTAGAGCTACAGATCCTATATGGAGCGTAGACGTTATTGAAGTTGAAAGAATTATGAAAACAACCCCTCCCGTATATTATTTAAGAGAGACTCTCTCTTCTAAAAAGCCTGCCCCTAAAAGATCCTTTGTTTGTGAAGAGCTGCAAGTTGTCCCGCCAAACACAGTGAGCTAACAAAAAAAAATAGTATTTGTTAAACTTATTTTTTTGTCTATTTTGGGTTTAACCGATCATGTGTTTGTTTTTCAATGTTCTGTTTAATCGCATCAGTGTCTACCTGTCGTGAAGTAAACGTCTTTCTCCACTCCTTTTGAAGTTCAATTTTCTGTCGTCTGTAATCCTCACCATCAGCCATAAGCTTCTGAAATTCTTCGTCTGTAATGTTTCATCCTGTAATGATTTGCTTATTCTTAATCTCAATGAACAAAGTTTTGCTGATGCTAAAGCAACAATAGCAGTGTGCTTTTGTAATTTAGGAGTTAATTTTTTTAAAACAGCACTTACAATCATAGACACAGCGCCTAAACCTAACCCGAGACCCCCTAATGCTAAAGAGGCTGGCGCCCCAACCCCAGTAGCTAAAACAGCAACACTAGACCCAGCACTTACGCTAGCTACAACTGATGAACCAGTAATTACATAAGAAAGAGTATTTAAAGCTTTAGCATATTTCTTTCTAGTAACTCTATACTTATCCAAGTCGCTTTCTATTTCCTTTTGAAGTTCAGTTATTTGCTTTAATCTAAACTGTTGAACCTTCATTTTTTAAATAAGATTATTTTTTAAATTAATCTTATACATATTTTTTTATTAATCCTTCTGGCAGCACTTCATCAACAGAGTAAAACGCAATAAAATCAACATACTTAATTAAAATAAAGTCGAGTACTGTTAGTTTGTCTTTGTCAACCATCACAGTAACCTTGTCAGATGATGCAAGGGTGTTTATTTCGTCTCCGTTTTTAGTAATTGCAATAACGAGCTTAAGAGGGACATCCAAGTTTTCAGCCTTTAGTTGTATACCTCTGATTAGCGTATGTTCTGGCAAACTAGTATCCCCCCCCTTGGTGTAATAAATAAGCAAAAAATCATCGTCATTTGCCTAGGTAGTGGCAGTAGCTTTGGGTTAAATTCTAAGCCAACGGTGTCATTCCCTACTTCGGCTAAGGACTTCTTTCTCTGTAGCATATTTCAGAGCCCCGCTTAGTTATTTCAATCTGTTTTTTCTGTTGTGTTCCTGGAACTAGGCTAACAAGAAAGGGGCCTGCATTTAAGGCTTTTCTAAAATTGTTGTTCTTATCAAAGTATACATTAGGGCTTCGTAGCTCAAACTTTAAATTCCAAGCAATTTCAGGAAGCAACGCCCAAGCATTCTCTCTTTTATGAAGTTTGTATTCATATTTGCCAAAGTCGTTTGCCCTTAAATTTCTTATCTCTTCTAGGGTAGGATATTGCTGTCGTTTTTTGTCTTCAATTTCTGTTCGTTTGTAAACCCCGTCATCTGTGTACTCAAATCCATAAAATTTCCTGGCACTCCTATTAGATCAAACTCGGTTGTGTCCGCTAGGTCTTTTAGCTCTACTGCAACGCATTTAGGAGCTAGCTGCGCTTTTGGTTCTGGCCGCTGAGACATTCTTTTTATAATATAAAAATTATAATAAACAAATTGTTATAAGCAATTAATAATAAACAAATTATAATAAACAAACGTATTGAACTGGAGGGTCGGTCCGTAAGCATAGCTTAGCGTGTTTAGATTTTTCTAACTGCTCTTTTATTTTTTTTAGCTCATCTTTGTCCCTTATTATAAAATTTTCACTTAAACATTCTTCAAAACTATCTTTGTCCTTAGTGTAAAATAATACAACCGATTTTAACTGCGATCTAAAGTCTTTTAAGACAGCATTGTATTTTTGAGTTAAGAGCCACACAGAAACTAAGGCGTGGCGCCCACTAAAGGCTAGCTTTGACAGGGCTTTTCTTTTTTTTTAACAATGTCTCGTTCAGCTGAACAGTCATTCAATAATAAACAGTGTTTCAGTTCCCTCAAATAATCTATAGTAATGTTCTAAACAGTCGCTCAGTTTGTCGCTAGGATCAACTAAAAATATATTCTCGTCTGTCCAAATAAACTTCCTTTCTTTGTAAGACTTGTTGTGTTTATGGTTGTGCAGAATATAACAATGTGTTCGTAATGAAACCTGTATATTGTTTGTAACAAATCAAGTATGAAGACAGTTTTCCCACACCCTGTAATCCCGCAGATAAGAGAACAGTGCGGATCTTTTGGCAGAAACTTCAAGCTATCCATCTGTTTTTATTAGAATATTTCTTCTACATTTTAATAAGCCACGTCTTTTAGCCTGTTTTCTTCAATGTTTAACTGAGCATCACAAACCATAAAAACATGCATTTTTATTGGGCGTTTCCGTCTGCTTTCTTGTGAATATTTATTTTTATACCATCTTGCCCTATCCTTTCTTCCACTTCCAAACAATTTTTTGTCAAATGTAGATCTAAAATCTAACCACAGCCCATATTTACTTATTAAGTAGTCTTCGAGTCTTACATCATAAAGGCGAAGTTTTTTTACATACACGATCAACTGCAGGATCTCTTTGCCTACCTCCAGCGAACAACTTTCTTATTTCATCGAAGTGTTGGTGAGGTAAAAGTCCGCGACGCGAATACAACTGATCAGACTTGCATTTATTACACAGTCAACCTTCTCAATTTTTGGATTATAAAACGCTTCTGATTCTCTTTGAAAAGGGGTTGTTTCTTCAGTAAATAAGAACAAAATTCCTTTTAAAGACTTCAGAGACTGATTTAGATGTATGTTCCAGAGAGTGTCTCGCTTGTTTCTATTTTCTGTAATGGAGTGTATAACGTTTTCATAAAAAATAACCGTTTTACTTTTATACTGGGTTAAGATTGTTCTGGCCAGTCCAGGGTTAGTAACAACATCAAACTCAAGAGAGATGTCACTAACCGCGTATTTAGCTAAAGGGTCTTCAGACAGAACGACAGAGCCGCTAGGATTAAATGTCAGATCATAAGTAAGTTTTTCTTTTAGTGCACCTTGGTAATATGGCATATGCGTCTTTAACAGCTCAAAATCTAGAGGGATGCAGAATCTGTTGCCAAATGCTTCTGCTACTGCCTCATCCTTAACATCACCCTTTGCACTCTCCGCTTTAAGCCTGTGCTTAAGGCCGTTTGAGCCTTGTATTCCCCGATAAACTTTCTCTTTCCTTTCTTTTTTAGGCAGCCATAGGTCAGAATATAGGGCAAAAATGTCTGCCTCGCCTTGTAAAAAGACCCTTTTCCCCTCCAGTTTGATTACTATATGATTAATGATAGCCCTGCCTAAATTAGCAACAACAGTAGCATTAGGATCTGACGATGTAATATCTATTTGAATGATAGTTTAGCAGTGCCTGGCATTATAACATCGTCAGCGCCAAGATCGGGGAACATAACTGTTAAAGTTTGTCCAGGCTGAACTGTTGATGGAGTATTTACACTAATTACAGTCTGCCTTATACCTTTTACGCCATGGGGTTCCTTCTCTTTTCTATATGGGTCGAGGTCACAACCGTATGAGTTCATTTTTTATAAAACAAAAAAGAATATAAATAAAAAATATGGATGAAGATTTTGACGCGCCTGATCCTGTTGGTGAAGAAGATGAAGATGAAGAACTGGGTCCTTCATTGCAAGAAGAGCTTGAAGGAGCGGGGTCTTTACTCCCCAACCAACGTCAAGAACAATGCGAGAAAGAATTCAATCATTCTATAGAAGCATAGGACGAGAGCTACCAGACGTGCTTGATCCTAACGATTTTGAGGAAGATGGTGGGCATTTGTATATAAGAACTGGTGCCGGAGAGCGCGCGAAGGTTACTTCAACGCAAAAACCAAACAAGTTTTTAAAAATAAGCACAATTAGGCGAAAACTCCCTATTGCTAAGGCAGAACAATTAAACCTTTTAGAGCTTAGACCCGCAATCGTTAGTCTTTTACAGAACTTGGGGCAAGAGTTGCCAACACAATCTGAAATACAAAACATACCACTTAAGATTTAACTCAAGAAGCAGATGATGCAATTAACAAAACAGATGAATCAATTAGAAGAGCAGAAGAACTAATAGCAGAAATTGAAACGAGTTTTAATGAGGAGACACATTTAAAAACAATTGAAGATTCTCCATTGCCTATGCGTGAAATCCTGGGGCTTAATGAGGCTCTACGGACAATAAGGGGTGAACTAACAAACAATTAGCAAAACTTGGTAAGCTAGATAGAGAGATAGAAGAAGAAGAAAATAAACTGGCTGATGCAGATGATAACAATTTAGGGCGAGAAGAAAAGGCTAGAATACAGCAGAAAATACAAAATTTAATGTTAGAAAGGGCAGCTAATTTAGAAGCGCTGTCTACTAACAGAATGCAGCTAGCATCACAAACAAGCAGAATAAGAGAAACTATAAACAGAATACTTTATGAAAACACTACGCTAGCTGAAAGAATAAGGACTCTGTTCAGGGAGCAGGGATTACAATAGTTAGCATATTAACAGCTGTTGGGTTTGCTATCTCTACACTCGTTTATGCTTTAACCGGCAGTGCACCAACAGGGCCAGTAGTGCCTCCAACACCTCAGCCTGGTAAAAGTTGGATTAGAAAACAATTACACCATCTAGCAAACTTATTAAAGAAGTTAGCTGCCAAAGCGCTTGATGCTCTGCCTGGCATAATAGGTAGTGTTGTTAGTTGGGTTTTGTCTACTATAGGTAAGGTAGCTGGTTATATGGCTGACCATCTGTGGACGTTAGGAGTGCTAGCTGCTGGATTAATTTTTAGTGAATAAAGTATAGCTAAAACCAGTAAAAGTTAAAAATACAACAAGGGCCGTCTTTTCACTAGTGTGGCTGTCAGTGTGAGGTACATTAACAGGCGGAGTGCTTTCTGGGCTGCTTTCTGGCTGTGGGCGCTTATAACTGGATCGCTTTCTTCAGGGCTAGGTACTTTCTTTAAAATGGATGGAGCGGGCCTTGTGTTTAAGCCTTGATTGTGCCCTAAGTTTTGATCATCTCCAGCTATGAGGATTTCATTGTTATAATTCTGTATCATACCAATCTGTAGTCTAAGGTCAGAGGGCAGCATGTATAATCCATGGCCTACAACAAAGTCAACCTTGACCTAGCATGTGCAAGAACGTCTTGATACCTTTGTATGCTGGCAGGCAAATCAACAGCCGAGTTAATAGCATCTTCTAAATGGCTAGAAATTGTTTTCTGGCATCAAAGCCTGTAGATTGATCAACTATGCTAGACTTAGTCTGTGCTTGTGCTCCTAATAGACACCAAACGTATGTTCGTATGGAGTCATTGAGTCTTTGCACTCCTGGCATTGTTAGACCTTTACTTTCATCTAAGATAAATGTTGCCCAAGCATTAGGGTGTTTTTGTTCTATGGATCCCAATCGAACTTGTTTGTTTGGTTGAAAAGAGGTGTGGCCAGGCCAGTAGTCATAAGCATATTCTCTTTTTGTGCCCCACAAATACAATGTGCCTAACCCATGATTGCGGTCTAACTTTTGTCTAAAGTCAGTTGAAGGATTAATGTTAAATTCGTTGCAGATTCTTTCATATGCATTATTGTCCATTGGGCTTTTAAATGGATTAAACGCGTTGTCGCTTGGAAGGGGCACTTGTAGTTTAGTTAGTATTTGTCTGTACTGGTAATAAACATGAAAGTTATATACTGACCTTACTAAAAGATTGGGGTGGTTTAAATGGTTTGCATATGAAACACCACAGCCAGTAGTTGCGCAGTAAATGGCAAAATTTAACTGATTCTGGTAAAACGCCATAGGGCGGGATGACCATGCTGATGGCACTCTATCATTATTTATTGGAGGATTTAAATATTTAGTTAGTGGATTACAAGTCTGACTTGGAAGCCATATGATCCATCTACTGCAATGGTTAAATTGCTAAAGTCCAAAGATTTGGGGTTATAAAACGCTCCTACATTGTAAGTAGCACTTTCGTTATATTTAAAAGGTTCCATTTTTTAAATTAAATTTTTAAAATAGTTATAAAAACATGCGCATCTATATAAACCAACAAAACAAAAGTGTGTTCTTAACGCACCCAATTGACAATAGGCGAGGTACTTATAGGGTTGCCCTTAGAGAAATTTGGTTTAAAGTTATGTGGGTTAACATATCTGAAGGGGCTCAAATAACTGGATTAATGTTAATGACGAACAAGGCAATCAAATAACTCATGTGCAAATACCTGATGGTTACTACAACTTTTGCTTTTTAAAAGAAGTACTTAGCGAATTTGGCATATTGTTAACAATTAACGAGGCAACCCTCAGAATTACTGTAAATTTTCCACTAAAAGAAAGAAGAGAGTACACGTTCCCTAAAGGCCTTGCTAAAATCTTAGGCTTTCACAGTAGTGGCAGAGATTATAGATTTAGTACAAGAGAAGATGGTTATCAATTTAAAGGCAATAAACCATCTGACTTTCTCGTAAACCCGATGTTGTATGTCCATTTACAAACAGTTAAGAACATGTGCTATTTGTTTGCTGGTTATCCATCAACTGTTCTAAAGGTTTTGCTACCGACTGGGGCGGGGGTTTGCGATTTCAGTTATATATGTTTGACGGAGACAGCCAATTTAAAGAATTAATTAGCGTAGATATAAATTCATTGGATGTAAAAAATAACTAATCAAGACGGAAAGCCAGTTGTTTGTTCTGATTTATTAATAGAGCTGGAAGTAGAAGAGCGTATTAGAAAAGTAGTAAGGGCCCAGTCCCGCGGACGTTAATAGCACTTTCGTTATATTTAAAAGGTTCCATTTTTAAAATTAGTTTTTAAAATAGTTATAAAAGGATGTACATCTAATTAACAAGCAAAACGAGCGTGTGTTCTTAACGTATCCAATTGTCAATTGGCGCGGTAGTTGTAGAATTGCTCTTAAAGAAATTGGCTTTAAAGTTATGTGGGTTAACATATCTGAAGGAGCTCAAAATAACGGGATCAATATTAGTAACGAGGGGGGCAATCAAATAACTCATGTGCAAATACCTGATGGTTACTACAACTTTTGTTCTTTAAAAGATTGTACTTAGCGAATTGCAATATTTAACAATTAAACGAGGCAAACCTCAGAATTACTATACATTTTCCACTAGAAGAAAGAAGAGAGTATACTTTCCCTAGAGGCCTTGCTCAAATCTTAGGCTTGCACAGTAGCGATAGAGTTTATAGATTTAGTACAAGAGAAGATGTTTTATCAATTTGAAGGTAATAAACCTCTGACTTTCTCGTGAACCAATGTTGTATGTTCATTTACAACAGTTAAAAACAGAAGCTAATTTGTTTGATGGCTATCCGTCCACAGTTCTAAAGGTTTTGCCATCAACTAGGGCAGGGTTTTTGCGATTATCGATTAGTCTCAGTTGGGAAAAACAGTGAATTTAAAGAACTAATTAATGGACCTATAATTCATTAGATGTAAAAATAACTAACCAAAATGGAAAGCCGGTTGTTTGTTCTGATTTATTAATGGTGCTGGAAGTAAGCCATTAGATTTTTAATATATAGGGAGAGAATGTAAATATGTTCATTCACGATCACCAAATCCATTTCGCACGGAAACCCCCGTTTCAATGTGCTAATTACGTCAATTTTAGAGGTTTTGGCGTGTTAATTTTTTAGAAAAAAGGTGTTAATTTTGGCCAAAACTGATATGTGATGGACGTGATTTGTATGTGAAAAAGGGGGTTTTCGTGCAGAATAACATGGGTGGTCTTAAACGAACATATTTACATTCTCTACTGGAGATAGCAGCAGCAGAGATCCCTTGCCATCGCCTCAATCCGCCTCAATCGCCTCAATCCGTGCCACTGGACGACACAGAGAGGATTGAACCTGAACTGCCTTGTGTTATCCTTGGTTGGCGGTGACAGATACAGATCGGTCAGGCTGAATAATATTAACATGGAGCAGTTCATTTCATGATGGGGTGCATTTTTAGGCTGTGCATAACCAAAGTAATGCAACAACCTATAAAAAGATACAAATAATAATGATGATGAAGAAGAAGATGATGATAATAATGACAATTATAATGGAAATGATAATAATAATAATAATAATAATAATAATAATAATAATAATAATAATAATAATAATGATGATGATGATGATGATGATGATGTGATACTAACGATGATGATGATGATGATGATGATGATGATAATGATGATGATGATGATGATGATGATGATGATGATGATGATGATGATGACGACCAAGGGTTGATGACAAGAAAACAAACAACTGGGGTGATGGTTTATTGCAGGCAGGAAGTGCTCCAGAGGACGCCTGGGTCCCCTTTGTTCGATCCATATACCCTGATCTCCTCCAGACAACCCATTTCTTCCCGCCTCTTTTCTTTAATCGGATTCCTTACACTGTGGAAACTGTCTCTGGGAGACTGCTCTTGTCACATCAAATCCACCTCCTGAGAAAAATGAAATGTGCCAGACCTAACGCACCACAACCAACAACCCCACAGCCATCAAACCTCATCACAGCCATCAACACCTCACAGCCATCAACATTCTCACAACCCTCAACCTCATCACACCATCAACATCAGCACAGCCATCAACATCATCACAGCCATCAACATCATCACAACCATCAACATCATCACAGCCATCAGCATCATCACAGCCATCAGCATCATCACAGCCATCAACCTCATCTCAGTCCTCCTCCTCACCTAGGAAACGGCGACGTGCCAGACGTAATGCATCGCAACCAACACCCGCACAGCCATCAGCCCCATCTCAGTCCTCCTCAACAGCAGGCACAGTCTTCACAGGCATCCCATCAGGCCTGCAGGTCAAGAACATCAAGCCCAATGATGTTCAGGATGATAAGGCGCCAGTCCCAGTGTCTCCAGGCACTGAGGGATATCAATGAGAAGGCATGATGGTCATATCGCAGATGCTGTTCAGGAAACACCTGGACAATAAAAATAACCCCCAGCAACACAACCAACCCCACCAACATCATCATTTCTCAACTCCCCTCTGTCTCGTCCATTCCCCCTAACATTGCTGATGGGTATGTGAATCATCATTCTCCACCCCAGTATGGCATTCTGGTGGGGGGTGAGGTCAAAATCTGGTTTGGGGGAGGGCGGTGGCTTCTCTAAACAATCAAAAGCAAAGCGAAATGGGATTCATCGCCAAAACTTGTCATGGAGGCCTTAATGCAACTTGACAATCGGTATTCGCACTCATGAACTTCTCGTACACGACATGGGCTCCTGGCGGCACATCAGGGTGACAAAGGCGCCTCTTCTACCTAAACATCAACCTCAGCTCAGCTGGACTGCGGCAGTTGAACAGCTCTCGGCAGCTCAAGCGTTGAAGTTAGAATTACAGGCACATTTGTGCAGAGAGTCAAGAACATTCTTTGCCGACTACAAATCGGATAACATGTGCAAACAGTTCACATCTGTCATCTGTTTATACCTAAATTCTAGTGGTTCGGTTTTAATCACAGTGTCATGAGCACCGTTTTTATACTTTGAAAGTCATAGAGATCTTACACTGTACAAGCGAGACTGTACATACTGCAGTTTATATTGTATTGGTCTAGTGATACAGTGTTTCGAACATAATTGGACTTCTTCTTAACATACATCATTGTGGGCTGTTAAGCGTTTATAGTTTGGTTTCTTAACAAGGATTTATAGGCGTACATAACATAATTTTCTTTAAAAAATCAGTGATTTTTTTAATTGATGATTGATTCCTTGATTGATAAATGGTAATGATTGATGGTGATGGAATGATGATGGTGATTGATGATATTGATTATGTTAAAATAATGATGCCTTGAAATTAGTAAATTAGTAATGATTAATAACTGTGTAAAATATAATTGTAGTGACTCATGCCGGTGTACCATTTTGACATAGATCTTTTCATATTGTAATACATAGGATGTGTACACACTGTTGGGGTGGAACTACCAGGACTGGAATGTTATAGTATTCTACACCGCTGTCACCAAGAGAGTCTGCACACCTGTATGATTACATTTTGCCAGATTATGAACATGAATGTAGACTGTCTGCCACCTGTTCGTGTTAATAGGAGTGTACACATTTTGTAACGAGTCTGTTATATGTATTCTGCCAGGTCTGTAGACACTATATTAACAAAATAGGTGCCAAACTGTATCTATAGTTTCTGTAATACTAAATAAACAAACACATACATATATGCCCCTTTCAGTATTTATAGAAATCTGATATTATGATAACAGAATCTGTAATTACTGTACAGGTTTCCGTCGGTACACACTATACAACAGACCTGTAACTGTTGTATTATATAAATGTGTTACATACCATATAACAGGTCTGTGCTACTCTGACTGCATAGATATTTTACAGATCTGAAACCCGCGGATTACATAGTTCTTGTACATATGGTATTAACAGGTCTGTTACAAACGTTTTACATAGTTCTGCACATAATGTAACAGGGTTGTACCTTCTCATTATATAGTTCAGTGCATACTATAGAACATGTCTGACCTTCTGTAATTAAATAGGTTTTGTGCATAGGTATGTAAAGATGCAGTAACCAATGGGATTCATAGACCTATGCATACTGTATAACAGGTCTGTACCTGTATGACTTAGACCTACCGAACTAATATATGAGGTTTTGCCTTCTGTTTAACATAGTCCTAATAATACTTTATAACAAGTTGTTGTACTGCTGCATGGACATAGACCCTATATATGCTATATAACAGGTCTGTGTCTTACTGTATGACATAGACCTTACATTACTATGCGACAGTCTGTGCTGTATGACATAGTCCTTCTACATTACTATATAATAAGTCCTGGTACTGCGCTTTACAGGAGGTCTGTACATTTACATAAAGGTCTCTACCTACTGTATTTACACAGTTCTATTACATTACTATATAACAGTCTGTGTCCACTGTTTTATAGAGGTCTGTACAAACTTACAAAAGTCTGTGTTTACTTGTTTACAAATTTCTATTTTACATACAATCAGATCTGTTCCACTGTTGACATTGTTCTACCCAACTAAACATCTGTCTGCACTTACTGTTTTTACGTAGTTTAGTTCTACATATTCAATATGACTTATAGTATGTTCCTAATGTTTAGCATAGGTCTGTGCCTGTGCACTGTTGTACGGCATTAATCTGGTCTATTCTAAACTGATGTAAGACATGTCTGTTACTTCTGTCTTCTATAGGTTTCTGTACATTCTTATATTGAAACGGTCATTTCG
>CM031629.1:39275721-39342444 GCA_018398815.1 Conus ventricosus | reverse complement strand
TTTACTGTAACCAATACTCTGCTTGGCAAATCAAAGTCCACACCTCTGCCCTCCTCAATCCCTGCGACAGAACTCCCCCAGCGTTTCTCTGATTTCTTCTATAGTAAAATAGCCACTATTTACCATAATCTGGACTCTCATGCTGCTCCTTCCCCCGCTGTTCCTGATCCTTCCTTCTCCGGCACTCAGTGGTCTGAATTCCACTCTGTGTCGGTAGAAGAGGTCCGGAAATCTTGAAGCAAGTCACTGTCAAAACATGTGAACTTGACCCTCTCCCCCCATCCCTTCTTACCTGCTGTCTTGACGATCTCCTCCCATACTTTACATCCATTATCAATGACTCTTTGCAATCAGGTTGTTTTCCCACTCTGTTCAAATCTGCAGTTGTCAGACCTCTCCTGAAGAAGCAAAACTTAGATCCTGAAAATCTCAAGAACTACAGACCTGTCTCTAATCTCCCCTTTCTTTCCAAACTCATTGAAAAAGTTGTTCTCGCCAACTGTCTGAACATCTCTCTGTAAACAATCTCTTGTACTCTAACCGGTCAGCCTACCAGGCTGGCCATAGCACCGAGACAGCGCTCCTCAAGATAGCAAACGATCTCCTCACAGCTGTTGATGGAAACAAAGTTTCTCTTCTCTCTCTCTAGATTTGTCTGCTGCTTTTGATACAATAGATCACTCCATTCTTCTCTCAAGACTCAACACTTCTTTTGGTCTTTCTGGTTCTGTCCTTTCCTGGTTCTCTTCATATCTTTCTGATCGCACGCAGACTGTTTCAGTGAAAGGTGTTAAGTCTCCAGCAAGAGCACTTCAGTTTGGTGTTCCTCAGGGATCTGTCCTGGGACCGGTTTTGTTTGTGCTGTACACCCAGCCTCTCTCGGCCATTATCAGCCAACACTCTCTCCTTCACCATAGCTTTTCAGATGACAACCAGCTGTATATCTCTGCCAATATCAGTCAGCTTCATGAAATAATCTCCTCTTCTCAAGCATGCATTACCGATGTTAAATCATGGATGCACAATAACAAGCTACAACTTAACGCAGACAAAACTGAAATAATCCTCATTGCTTCGAAACACACTATTAGAACTCATTCTCTCCCTAGTTCTATAAATGTTGATGGAAACGAAATAAATCTATCACTGTCTGTTCGTAACCTCGGCGTTACACTCAACCAAACTCTCTCTTTCAAACAACATATCTCTAATGTGTGCAAGTCCTGCTACCTTGAACTGCGTAGAATCAGCTCAGTTCGCCGCTTCCTTACTCAAAATGCTCTGAAGACTCTAATCTGTGCTTTTGTCCTGTCTCGGCTCGACTATTGTAACTCCCTCCTTGCCGGTTGTCCCTTAATGCTCACCTCAAAACTTCAAAAAGTTCAGAACAATGCCGCCCGTCTGATCTCCCGCTCCTCTAGACCTGATCACATATCACCAATTCTGTCTTCTTTACACTGGCTCCCAATCCAGTCTCGCATTGACTTTAAAGTTCTCCTCCTGGTTTTCAAATCACTGAATAATCTGGCTCCCTCCTACCTCTCTGACCTCCTCCATCTCTATGTTCCGTCTCGCAACTTACGCTCATCCACCGATTCTCGTCTGCTTAGGCTTCCCTCCGCTCGCCTGAAAACTTCAGGCCAACGATCTTTCTCTTACCAGGCACCTGATTGCTCTGTAAGTTGCTGGAATGGTGCAAAGTATATATATATATATATATATATATATATATATATATATATATATATATATAATATATATTTGTTAAAAGGTAAGGTTTAAAACTATCTACAGCGCTGTTTCATGCGGATGCAATCATCAGGATGTGGTGGGTCTGTGCTGCCGGTGTTTTATAACTGCTTGTGTTGTCTGTCATACCTTTCGCCAAACCTCAATGCTATATGAAAAGAATGATAGAACAGACAGAAAGGTTTATCAAAAACATGAGATGGAAAGCATTTTTCTTTTTGAATCCTAATGCCAAGAGAGAAGATAAAAACGCATATGACTTCAAAACATGGCGAGCTCCACCAGCCATAGAAGAAATGAAGACATTTGAGGATAAAATGAAAAGGATGATTGCCAATATAGAATTCAAAAAATCAAACAACGAATTCCAAACATCGTTAAAAAACGAAATCAAACAAATCCAAAATGACAAAAAAATATTTGTGAAAGCAGACAAAACCAGCAACTTCTACAAAATGGAAACTAAAGAGATACTCACAGCTTCTCGACAAAAACATCCAAAAAAATTACAAAAAAACTGATAAAACTACATACGAGTACATTAGAAAAAAAGAAAAGGAGCTTGTGCACCAAATGGACTTAAGCGATAGAGTGGAGACAACAGCAGCAAGAGAAGCTTTCATAACACTCAAAGACCATAAACCCAACTTCCTGAATAACCCAACATGCAGATTGATAAACCCATCCAAATCTGAATTAGGAAAATCAGCAAAAAAATCTTAGAAAAAGCCATAAAAAACATAAGAGAGAACACTGAACTCAACCTCTGAAAAACACATACGAAGCCATACAATGGTTCAAGAAACTCAACAAGCAAGATAATACAGTTTTTATAACATTTGATATAGTAGACTTCTACACATCTATAGATGAAGATCTGCTCACCAAAGCTATAAAATTTGCCAACAAATACACTGAAATATCAGGGTCAGAAATGGAAATCATTTTCCATACAAAGAAAACTCTACTACACAGCAAAAATGAAATCTGGACCAAGAGCGCAAACAAGAATTCAACTTTTGATGTCACAATGGGATCGTATGATGGTGCCGAAACTTGCGAACTTGTCGGACTATTCATACTATCTAACATTCAAAAAAAACTTGGAGAACAAGTCGGACTGTACAGGGATGACGGCCTTGCTGCGCTGAACGACAACCCTAGAAACATTGAAAAAAAGAAAAAAGAACTGTGTAAAATCTTCCAAAACCAAATCTAAAATCACTATAGAAGCAAATAAAAGATAGTGAACTACCTAGATACAACGTTTGACCTCAACCAGCACATATATAAACCATACAAAAAACCAAATGATACACCTGTCTATGTAAATATCAAAAGTAACCATCCCCTTCCATACTAAAAACAATACCCAGAGGCATAAATAAGAGATTATCTAACCTGTCATGCAATGAACAGCATTCAATAACGCTGCAGCTGAATATCAAGAAGCGTTACACAAAAGTGGCTACAACTACAAACTACAATATGACCAGATAATGACATGAGCAGGCACAAGAAGAACAGGAAAAGAAAGATCATATGGTACAACCCCCCATATGACGGAAGAGTAAAAACAAATATAGGGAAAGAATTCTTTAGAATCCTAACATCATCATTCCCAAAAGAGCACAAATTATCCAAGATATTCAACAAAAACAGCATCAAATTATCATACTCGTGTATGCCCAACCTTAAAAACATCATTGATTCAACCAACAAAATGAAAAGCAGTACAGAGAAAAACGAGGGTGATGAAAGGAAATCCTGCAACTGTATCAAGAAAGAAACATGCCCCCTGAGCAACAAATGCCTCTACAACAGCATTGTGTACCAAGCCACTGTAAAATCAGAGAACGCAGAAGAAACATATATAGGTATCACTGAAAACCAATTTAAAACTAGATATGCAAACCACAAACAGTCATTTAACAAAGAAAGATACAAAAACCAAACAGAATTGAGCAAATACATCTGGAAGCTCAAAGAGAAAAAAATAGACTACAATATATCCTGGAAAATCATAGAAAGAGCAGCACCATACAACAACATTTCAAAAAGATGTAACCTATGCTCAACAGAAAAGTACATAATACTATGCAAACCACAACTGGCAACTTTAAATACTAGGATAGAAATGGTTAACAACTGCAGGCACAAGTGGAAATTCCTATCAGTGAACAAGAACCAGAAACACACGAAAAACACAGACAGCACGTGATGACAGACAACACAAGCAGTTATAAAACACCGGCAGCACAGACCCACCACATCCTGATGATTGCATCGCATGAAACAGCGCTGTAGATAGTTTTAAACCTTACCTTTTAACAAATGTTGCTCCCAGTCCGCTTGAGCATTTTTTAAAAATCTCTGCTGGTATTTACTACCATTGTCTTATATATATATATATATATATATATATATATATATATTATATATATATATATATATATATATATATATATATGTGTGTGTGTGTGTGTGTGTGTGTGTGTGTGTGTGTGTGTGTGTGTGTGTAGATCTCTCTCTCTCTCCCCTCTCTCTCTCTCTTTTCTCTTATTATATATATATTATATATATATATAGATAGATATATATATATATATGAATTGGCAAGAATTTTTTTTAAAAGATAGATAGGATTATTTTCTTCTTTTTTTTAAAGATTTTTGCCAAGTCATTAATGTAATCACGGAAGAATTGTTGGCCTGTGCTCGTTTTCTCCCACTATCAAATTGTTCAGCATAATATTGTTTGGTCAGTCAGTGGGAGATTGCATCTCTTAGGAGATCCAAGTAAAGGTTGTTCTGCACAGTTCTTAGCTGCTGACAGCATTGACGTGACTGACAATGCTTGGGTTGTTAAACAGCAGAGTTCACCACTCGGACTGTTGGACATCTTTTGACCTCCCTTGCTTCCTTGAATCGACCCTGAAGCATAGGCTCAAAGAATTTACCCTACATTTCAAACCATATATATAATGATTTTGGTTTTTTCAGCAACTTACTTACTTACCACACTTTCTTTTGTTTTACTTTCTACCCTTCACTGGCTGCTTTTGGGTGCTGTTGTATTCTTTCTTTGAACCCTTGGTGGTGAGAACACCACAGAATTACGGACTGTGGTGTACCTCCGTTTGTTGTCAAGGGAGCTGTGTCTCCCTGATGAGCGGACGAAGGGCCTTGGAGCAGGCAGTTTGCATAATTCTGTCTTCAAGGGGGATTACGATGGCTCTAATATGCTGCTAGGGAAGGGTCTACCATTTTTCTAATTTTATGTTCTCATATTCTTCTGCTCTCTTCCCTTTGTTTTTTTTTAAATCAGCGTAACACGTGCCATCAGGTTTTTTTTTTTGTTTCTATAAAAAGCTTATACTATGCCATCTCTTTTCTGTAGGCAAATTATCCGTAAGAATTTCTTTTATTCTTGGGGCCTATTTCTTGAAGTCTTTGCTATCAGGTTGGCAAGAAGAAAGAAGAAGTGTGTGTGTGTGTGTGTGTGTGTGTGTGCGTGTGTGCGTGTGGGCGTGTGCGTGTGTGTGAGTGTGTGTGTGTGTGTGTGTGTGTGTGTATGTGTCATTCATTTAACGTCTTTCCACTAATCGTGATATTAGACGAATTGTGTTTGGGGTGTGTGTGTGTGTGTGTGTGTGTGTGTGTGCAAGAGAGAGAGGACTGTGTTACGGATAAGAAGGGAAGGTCAGGATGGGTGGTGAGATAAGTAGATAGTTACTTATCCTGGTTGTTTATCTAGCCTTTAGTGTATGTTGATCGGGGGAATTAAAGTATATCAAACGAAACACATTTAGTAGGATTGAAGCATAATGAAGGGGTATGGGTGGGGAGAGGGAAAGTTTGCGGGTGGGGATGGGGGGCATCAGGGTGGAAAGGAGGACGGAATAGAGGAAGGGAGTGGGAGGGTGGAGGTTATGGGATAACCATTTATCATATAATCGTAACTCTCTTAACTCTTTTATATCAATGTCGTACAACACAACAATTTTTGTTTAAAGTACATCAGAGATAGATACCAAGTGGACAGGAATTAAAATTTTCAGAGAACACGCAGAGTAATGAATGATTATGTAAAATATTTTCAGTGGATAATGGTGCACTGGCTGACGATACATCTGCTAACTTTTTCCTAGGAACAAAGTGCCTAACTCCTGGGCAGTGAAGAAGTAGGTGGTTTACAGTAATTTGTTTGCTACATATGTAATGTATATTTTTAGAATACTTTGTTCTAAAAGCATTTAATCGGAACCTATACATCAAACTAGTAACATGTCTGGAATGTATTACAGATAAATTGTTTAAAATGATTTCGGATTCGCTGCATTCTTTACTTGTACACACTGCTGGTAATACTGACTATTTGGTGTGTTTTTTGTGTGCAGTTCAGCAACCCGATTTTGAGACACTTTTTCTGTGAGCTATATTCATGCAGATCTAGTTGAATGTCGAGATGCTATGATCCTTCTATATTTTTTGCTGCTCTTTTAGCCGCATGATCTGCCCACTCGTTTGGGGTGATTCCGGAGTGAGAAGGAATCCAGCAAAAGGTAATACTGGTACCCTTTAGAGACAACTCATGAATGATATGTTTTATTTCAATAGTCATTTCTAGTCGATTTTTTATGCCACGGGATATAATGGCTTGTAAAACAGACTTTGAGTCCACACAGAATAAGATTTTGCATGTATTCGTCGAAAAATCTACAATGTAATTTAATGCCAGAAGTATGGCTACAAGTTCAGCAGTAAGAATGGAATAATGTTTACCAGTGTAGTATCGTTTTTTCTGTTTTTAATAAGGGTATTACAAAAAGCTGCACCAGTATTTCCACCATCGAGAACTGATCCATCCATAGTCTGTATACTTACTTTCCAAGTGGGAATCAACTAAACATTTTAATAGATTAGGGGAATGGTTTTGGGATAAATCTGTGTGATTAATGTCAAATATTGGTTGATTTTGTTCACATTCTGGAAGTGGAGAAAAAGAAGGTTTACTTGCAACATTCTTCCAGTTCAGCTCTGCATTACAGATAATATCTGAGGCAAATGTATTAATGGACTTCAGTGACTGTAGTCTGTGTGTGTGTGTGTGTGTGTGTGTGTGTGTGTGTGTGTGTGTGTGTGTGTGTGTGTGTGTGTGTAAATATTTAGGTTTTGGAAAGTGTTCATACTAATCAGAATGTTCAGAATATTTCGTTCATATCTTACCTGGCTACCAGGCGTTCATAGATAACGTTCGTCATGGACGGGTCGGGTCCTCCTGTCGTCAAGTTGTGCCACCAGGTCAGTGGCTGTTGCAGCTGGTCGGCACAAAGACAGCGGCTGACAGCCTGTGGCACATCCTGACTGACAGTGGAGCGACACAAATCCTGCAGAATAACACAGCAGACAGACCCATCACCCAGGGCAATGTCATTGTCAGGGGGTGTACTGTATGCACAAACTATTATTTGACTTATGTCATTAACAGGGGTTGTAATGCAAGTAAAAACCTATCATGTTCGTCATGTCATTAACAGGGGTTGTAATGCATGTAAAAAACAATTATTCTGGGTATGTCATTAACATGGATTGTAATGCATGTAAAAACCTATTATTTTGGTTATATCAATAGCAGGGGTTGTAATACATGTACAAAGTATCATTTTGCGTATGTTATGGCATGACACTTTTGAGCAATTGTTTCTCCAACGCCAAATACATATCAGTGTGCCCAGTGAACTTTTGTAGTAATTGTTTATCCAAAGCCAAATACACATCAGTATGCCCAGTGAGCCTTCGTAGTAACTGTTTATCCAAAGCCAAATACACATCATTGTGCCCAGTGAACCTTTGTACTAAACAGTCTTCTCATCAAACGCAATGTCTGGCAGACCTGGTGTTTACTTGTGCTCCACACACACCACATTCCACCTACATACGTTGGATATCAACTTTCCATCAAGTATGCTTTCTCTCCGTCGTGTTTTCCCCCATTAAAGATCAAATAAAATTTAACAAAAACACGCTCCCTGTAAGTTTAACAAATGAAAAATGAACCTTTTTATCATTTCAAACGTTACGTTGGTGACTGGACTAGTGTTTTTCTCAATGGGTATATCACACTGGAATTTGAGAACATCAAGGTCCACAAACTTAATGATTGACCAGTCCCCATCTTAACAGTACCATCCCGCCATTTCAAAATAATTTATGATCAAAATAACCAACAAGAACATCTGAACGATGTAGCTAACCAGTGTACACAGAGGAACAGATAGCCAACAAGAACATCTGAACGATGTAGCTAACCAGTGTACACAGAGGAACAGATAACCATCCAGAACATCTGAACGATCTAGCTAACCAGCGTACACAGAGGAACAGAGGTGGAACACGGGTATCTGAAGTTTCAAAACGACGTGACTGAGGGCGGAAAATGAAGCAAACTTTGAAAAGAAACGGAATGAGTTCCACCAGACCACACAACACAAATTGTTTGTATTGTCAGGTGAAACTAATTCCGTTTTTTTTTTCTTTTAATTGGGTATCTGACAGTTGACCATTCCACTCTCTGCTTTGTATGGAACCGTCAAGAGTAGGGGAGCGAGAGAAATCGTGGAAAGAACACATGAGAGACGGTGACGCCCAGCATTAAACAAAATAGTCACAGGTAATACAGGCAACCTGTTCCTTGTAATCCCATGCACACAGTCACTGTGTGCAAAGTCAGAGTTATATAAATACATGTTGAAGAGTAAGACGTTTGCACACTGTGGATCACTTCTCTCACAGAAAAACCCTTTGCAGAGGGCTTGCCGTGCTGTGACTACGAACTGAAGAAAACAAGATGCAAAGCAAATAAACGGACTCTCAGTTTATCCTGAATATGCGTGATATATTCCATAAAGAGGAAAAACGGTCTTGGGCTGGTGTAACCGTTAGTAATGGCTATTCTGGTAAACATCAGCCATCATCTGTGACCTATAATGAACATACTTACAAATTTTAAGAAAGATCGGCAAAGAACTTTCTGAGATTTTCCATCAAGAAGAAAATCATTATGGGCCATTAGTAAAAGCTATAACGGTAAACTTAAACATCGGGCATCATTCGTGACCCATAATGAACATACCTACAAATTTTCAGAAATATCGGCCACGTACTTCCTGAGATATTCCATGAAGAAGAAAAACCGTTAGGGGCCGTTATAGCCGTTACTAACGGCTTTACTTTTAATCGTCATTCCTACCTGATGACGTATTTCCTCAGTTGATTCGTCATGTTTGTACTCCCAGAGTCCTATAACGGTAGACTAAAACGTCGGGCATGATCCGTGAACCATAATGAACATACCTACAAATTTTCACAAAGATCGGCCAAGTACTTTCTGAGACATTCCATAAAAAAGAAAAACCGTTACAGCCGTTAGTAACGGCTATAACGGGGTAAACTAAAACATCGGGCATCATCCGGGACCCATAATGAACATACCTGCTAATTTTCACAAAGATCGGCCAAGTGTTTTCGGAGATATTCCATAAAGAAGAAAAACCGTTACAGGCCGTTACAGCCATTAGTAACGGATATAACGGTAAACTAAAACATCGGGCATTATTCGTGACCCATAATGTACATACCTACAAATTTTCAGAAAGATCGGCTACGTACTTTTTGAGATATTCCATAAAGAAGAAAAACCGTTACAGGCCGTTACAGCCGTTAATAACGGCTATAACGGGGTAAACTAAAACATCGGGCATCATCCGTAACCCATAATGAACATACCTACAAATTTTCACAAAGATCGGCCAAGTACTTTCGGAGATATTCCATAAAGAAGAAAAACCGTTACAGGCCGTTACAGCCGTTAGTAACACCTATAACGGTAAACTAAAACATCGGAAGTACAAATTTTCAGAAAGATCGGCCCAGTAGTTTTGTCTGAAGGAGTAGAACACATTTGACCACGGACACACAGACAGACACACAGACACACAGACAGCATTTCTTCGTTCCCATTCTAAAGTACTCTCTGTTCTATAACTGGGACTCTGGGAGTACAAACATGACGAATCAACTGAGGAAATACGTCATCAGGTAGGAATGACGATTAAAAGTAAAGACGTGTTGTGTGATGCCTGTGTTCCACCGCTGTGACATGGGGACGAGGTTTCCTCTTTCTGCTCCCAGACATCCTTTGTTTAATAATACATGTAGACATCGTCACAGGCTTGAATGGGTGAGCCGGTGGTGTTGTGTGTGTGTGTGTGTGTTGTGTGTGGTTCTTCAATTTAGTGTCCTTCCACTGAAAGTGATTCAGACAATAGTGAGTTTGTGGGTGAATGAGAGTAAGCGGATGTGTCTATAATAAGATTAACAAAAAATTGAATAGCGAGTTTGAGAGTGAATGAGAATAAGTGGATGTGTCTGTAATAAGGTTAACAAAAATTGAATAGTGAGTTTGTGAGTGAATGAGAATAAGTGGATATGTCTGTAACAAGGTTTACAAAAAATGGAATAAAAATGTATCCCTTTTGTCCTACGTATTGTCATGTACCCCACCTTGATCCTAATTATATAAATGAATAGATAAACTAGTAACAATGGACAATTGAATTATCAGATCAATAAATTAACAATTTTACAAATAAATACTCACGCATACGCCAAGATATGACAATTGAAATAAATCATTTAATACACTTTCTTTCAATCAAAGGAATTACTGTGACTTTTTGCTGGGTGCCTTCTCACTGCGGCATATATGGAAACGAAAGAGTAGATCGAGCTGCAAAACAAGCAGCCCAAAATACAGGGTCGAATTTTAATTAAGGACCCACTTATACACAGTCTCACAAAACATAGAAAGAAAAACCGACAAACGACAGAAACTTTTAATGTTTAATTTCATTATCAGTGAACAACATTTTGTCACTTTCATCGAAAAAAATCATTCTTTCTGATTAGACAGGGGAGCTTGAAAGAGACTAACCCCCAAAATGACATTCACAAAAAGAGTGTTTCTTTACAGTCTGATCAAAAACCGAGTGTGCCCCCCTCGTGCTGCCACACAATCCACACAGCGCTGCCTCATGTGTTGACTGTTATTGTAATGAGTGCCTGGGGGAGGTTTGCCCACTCCTGCTGCAGGTAGTGCAGCAGCTCCTGTCGATTTGCCGGACCAGGGTGATTTTCTTGAACTCTCCTCCCATGCTCGCCCCAGATGTTCTCAATAGGGTTCATGTCCGGGCTGTTTGCCGGCCATTGCATCCTGGTGATGCCAGCTTGCACCACAAAAGAGTTCACGGCTCGACAACGATGTGGGGTGGCATTATCGTCCATGAACACAGCCTGAGCCCCAATCTGCTGGAGTGCTGGGACAACCAAAGGCCGTAAAATCTCCTGCAGGTAACGTTGGCCGTTCAGGTTGCCATCCACATGGTACAGGGGAGTCTTGTGGTGACTGCTGATGCCCCCCCATACCATGACGGAGCCACCACCAAAAGCGACGACCTCCTGGATGACGTAATCTGCCAGCTGCTCCCTGGGACGCCGCCACACCCGAATGCGTCCATCTCGTGGCTTCAACTGGAACTTGGACTCATCGGTGAAAAGCACCATCCGCCACTGAGCCCGAGTCCATGTTCGATGAGCTGTGCACCAGGCCAGGCGACGTGCCCGGTGGGCCGCAGTCAGTTTTGGTTTCCGGACTGGGCGCCTTGCTCGAAGGTTGGCAGCATTGAGGCGCCGCCGTATGGTCATCTCACACACTGCTGTGTTAGTGGCAGCTTGGAGCCGACGCCTGATGTGTTGGAGGTGGTGGTCCTGGTCCGAAGAGCATGTCTGCGGATGAACCTGTCATCTCTTGCAGTGGTCTTCTGTGGCTGGCCTGGACGGGGTCTCTCTTTGACAGTTCCAGTGGCTTGAAAACGTTCTCTCTGCCGAATGATGACGGGGTGGGACACTTGTAGTCTTCTGGCCACTTCTCGAACGCCAACTCGATCCTGCAGCCATGCCATCGCCCGGGTCCGGTCAAAATCAGACAGCTTGCGTCTTGGAGGCATTTTGTGTTATGAAGAATTATGCACGTTGGGCTGCTTTTAGGGGCATTCCAGTCAGTAAAATGCTCTGCAATGCATTGGTTTTTGCACGTGCATTTGGAATTTCAGTGCAAAACCGTTTGAAGCAGTGTTCACTCTTGCTTAAAAAACAAGCAATTTTGACAACAATCTGCAACTTTCAACCCCCGCTCTGCATGCCGCACGTGACAATAAGACAGCTTTCGCAAGCTTTGCGGAATACTCTGTGAACCCCTTAAACCTTTCCCAGTCGAATTCTTCGAACAAATGCATTGCTTGTATTTTTGGCCAATTTAAAAACAAAGAGCCTTTTTTCGGGGTGGTCCTTAATTAAAGTTCGACCCTGTAGTAATGATGCTGTTTCCGTAAATGTTCCATTAGATTTAACAGAATGCTATTCAATTATTAATAGAAAATCTCACGAAAATGCTAAAATCTTATTGTTAAATACAGAGATACAGTACAGTCGTAATTGTTTTAATCAACATGGCAGAGACAACAAAACCAGACCATTCAAGCGTTTTATTTGCTCATCTAGAGAGATTGAGAGTCTTATTCATAGACTTCGTTTAAATTCAATCAAAACAAAATATTGTAACAATGTCAGATGTATGTGCGGAGAATCCTTAAGTGTCAATCATATATTGACACGTTGTTCAAAAACAAAAGACATTTTTAAGAAATTGGGTATTGATGGTTTCACTGATGGATCGACTCCGTTGTCTTTATCTAGCATACTTAACAATTATTCTGTTCTTCAATCTAGATCTGTATGTAAAGGTTTATTGCATAGTTCACTGAGTGTGTGTGTGTGTGTGTGTGTGTGTGTGTTGTGTGTGTGTGTGTGTGTGTGTGTGTGGAGGGGGGGGGGGGGGGCTGGGAGTATGGGGGAGGGGAGAGGGTGCTGGGGAGTGCTTTGGTTAGGGTGCTTCTGATAATACATGAATTGCGAAACCATTTTTCCCTCTTCATGAAGTGAGGTATTTACGTTATAAAATATGTGCAGACCTATGTAATACAGAAGCTACAGAAGTATCTTACATCATGTTCAGAACAGACCAGATTTATGTCATGCAGTGTGTACAGACCTATGTCACATTTATGTACAGACCTTTTATATAGTTTTACAGGACTGTCATAGGTGTAGACCCGTTATATAGCGTGTTCAGAACTTCGTTGTACAGTGTGTGCAGACCATAAGTATAGATCTGTTGTTTTGTGTGAATACACCTATGAAACTCAGTAGGTTCAGACTTGTTGTATACTTTGTACAGATCTAAGTAATGTAGTAGGTACAGACCTGTTAAATGATATATAGAGACCTGCTATATGATATGTGTACACCTACATAATGCAACAGGTACAGACACGTTGTACAGTAGAAAGAAACTCGTGGAGAGCGTGGCAGCAGAGAGTCCTCAGAAGAGAAGCCCCCTTCAAGCAAGTGTTTCAGCCCTTATCTCCTGACACTCTAGGGGGGTTGGGCCACACCCGGTTCATGACTCCGGATGTCCCTCTGCTGCCCCTTTTTTCATCTTGGGACGAGCCATGGCTGGGATTCGAACCCATGACCCTCTGGACATGCTCATTTTCCACTTAATGACTCGCACTCTAACCACTGAGCCACAGGGACACCTGATATTTGTAGGAAATTTAAGCCTTATGAAGTTCACTTTTGTTCCTCCTTGACCAGATCCAGCTTGAACACCTCTCTGCTGCTTCTGCCATTGCTTTTAGGGCTCTGGTTTTTTCCCTTCCTGCAACTGAGAGCTGTTTCATGAGGCTGTATGCAGACGTTCCTACAAACCCCCTAGCTCCAATTTCTGCAGTGAGGACTTTGACCTGATAGCCTTCTCTCCTCAGGCTGTTTGCCAGATCAGCATACTTATTTTCAGTCTTGTAGATTTGAGCTGCCTCCATTCTGTTCTCATATGGCACTGTGAGCTCGATCATGATCAGCTGCTTGGTTGACTGAGAGTGGACTACTATGTCTGGTCTTATGCCGCTCTTGCTGATGATCTCTGGGTGACTCTTCCATTCTGGGAGGTCTGCAGTGCACTCCCAGTCATCTGCCCCATCCAGCAGACTCTGCCTGCATGTTCCGAGTGGCACTGTTGTTCTTGGCCATGATTTGCCGCCTCCTACCGTGAAGAATGTTGCGGGTGCTTTTGGAATCCTGATTTTCCCTTTTGTGGTGTTGGTACTAGCCCAGACTACTTGTACAATCTCTTTGAGCACTTGGTTGTGCCTCCATGTGTACCTTCCTTGAGCCAGGGCTACTTTACATGAGCTTAGGACATGCTCCATTGTTTGTTTTTCATGGCAGAGGGGGCATGCAGGATCGTCTGTTTTTCCCCACTTCACCAGGTTTGCATTTGAGAGCAGAAGGTCATATGCAGATCTGAGAATGAAGCTGATCCTGAGAGAGGCCCTGTGCCAAATGTCATTCCAAGTGAGACTTCTTTGGAGTGCATTCTCCCACATAGTCCATTGCCCTTGCTGGCTCTACTGGACTGCTTTTTTGAGTCTTTTTTGGTCTTTTCTTTTCTCATCTCCTGAATCATCATGTCTCTTTTGGCTTTTCCTTTGGCCTTTGACCACCATTCAGTTTTGGTCACCCCCAGTCCTTGTCTGTTGGTCTGTGTGTGTCCTGTTATTTCTCTGATCTTGACTTTCTTTTGCAGAATCCGTCGCCTCTTGAACTTTCCATTTCTGCCTGTCTTCAGCTGGGGCTTGATTGCTTCTACCACCTTGTCTCCTGAGTCCTCCAGCATGCTTTGAAGTCTTTTTCTTTCCTGCTTTGTATTCTTCCAGGATGGATTTCAGTGGTAGTTTCAGCTTTGCTTGGCGACAGTACAGCTATGTCAGTCAGACAGGGTGGGACACCAAGCCATTTCCTTGTGAACTTGTTGATTTTTGCTTCCATTGCCTCCACTATGCTGGTGCAGATGTCGTATATCATCAGAGGCCATAGGAGCTTTGGTATCAGCATGAACTGCAGACACCAGACCTTGCATTTGCCACGGAGCCCACACTGGTCAATGGTCTCCAAGCCTTCTTCTGACATCTGCTTGGTTTCTTTTGCTCTTTGTGTGTCTTTCAGCGTATCATCATACCATCTTCCAAGGCTCTTGACTGGCTCTTCTGTGATTGTCGGAATGGCCTGGTTGGCAACACTGAAGACCAAAAGATTCGGCCACTTTTCCTTTCCTCAGTGAGAGACTCCGTGATTTCTTTGGCTTGAACTTCATTCTGGATGAGGCAACTATGTCGTCCAGCCTTTTCAGCACATGACGTGTCTCGTCTTCTCTGGATGAAATCACTGTAGTGTCATCCATGAAAGCCTTGAGATGGGGCATCTTGTATCCATCGCCAAGGTCTGTTTGTCTTGCATTGCTTGTTGCTGCTTTCAAGATGACTTCCATTGCCAACACGAACAGTATTGGGGAAATTGCACAGCCCATTGCAATGCCCACTTCCAAGTTGATCCAATCAGTTGTGTACTCCTTGGTAGAGAACCGCATTGAGAAGCCATTGAAGTACTTCTTGAGCATGTCGCAGATGTTCTTTGGCACATGGTACATCTCAAGAGCCAACTGTATCATCTCATGGGGTACAGATCCATATGCGTTTGCCAGATCAAGCCACACTACGTCCAGGTCTCTCTTTTCTGTTTTTGCTCTTTGGATTGCGTTCCAGATTATTGTGGCGTGATCTACACAGCCAGCTACGCCTGGGATGCCACCTTTCTGGACTAACACATCCAAGTACTTGTTTTCCATGAGGTACTTGGTCAGCCTTGCTGCCATGACAGAGAAGAGATTTTCCCTTCGACGTTCAGTTGTGATATTGGCCTGAAACTGGCTGATGTCACTTGAGTTTGCTCTTTGGCGATGTACACACCATCTGCCGTCATCCACTGGCCGCTGATCTTTTGGTTTCTCCAAGCTGATCGCAGCAGCCTGTGGAGCCACTCCAGCACCTTGGGACATTTCTTGTAAAGTTGGTAAGGTATTCCGTTTGGCCCTGGTGAAATTTGGCTCTGGCTTTGTCGACCACCTTCTTGATTTCCGCCAACGTTGGAGGCTTGTCGTTGAACTGTTCCTCAGGGTTGGTTGGCCACACCAGACCTTGAATGTCGAGTGGTGCTTTGCCCTGTGAGTCAGAGTATGTTTTCCTCAGATGCTGCTCAAGAACTCCTTTGTCCACACTTAGGGTCCCAGATTTTGGCTGCTCAAACAGTGTTCTGGCAAACTGGAAGGGGTCTCTGAAGAAGCGCTCTTGTGTTTTCTTCTTTTTGCTCTTCCTCACAGATTCCGCTTTGCTGAGGGCGCTGTGTTTTGCTTTCAGGTCTTTCCAGAGTTTTTCAAGCCTTGTTTTTCAGCTGGCAGTGCGGTCTTCGTTTGCTTCTTGAGGTTTTTCTTTTGGACCCTGATCTTGTCCATCTCTTCTTGGCGTCTGGATTTCTTTGGAGGTGTTTTTTCTTTGGCTAGTTTTGCTCCATAGACGTCTCTACATGTGGCATACACAATGTCCCCATATGTGGCTAGTTTGTGTTCCAGGGTGCTTTTCCCTATCAGTGCATCGAGTCTGGACGATTTTTGCATCCAGTTTCTCCCAATCTTCAGTTTCGTTTGCTCGTGGCAGGTTGAGTCTCAGGCGCCTGCATCGAGGGCCTGTGCAAATTCCTCATCCGAACCAACAGCGTGGATGTCCTTGGCACTGTGGTTTAAATCCTGGCCTTGGTCTTCCGACGTCTTATCTGCTGATGCAGTGCACTGCTGCTCATTCAGATGAATCTTCACACATCCCATCTTTGTTCTGTGGATCTTCATGCCACAGGTGGTAGCGAAACGCTTTCCACAGACACATGGATATTCCATTTTGTCCATCGTCATACAGTCCGTTTGGGATTTGCAGTCGTGATTAGTCTGAGCAACTGATGATTCATCAATCTCATCCCTTCCTCCCCCCTCGGTGAAGCCTGGGAGCATCTTTCTTTTTATATTTAGTAGCCACATAATGAAGGCAAAAGTGGGGGGGAGCCAGCCCCACAGAGCCCTTTTCTGGTCTTTCCCATGTCCCCTCCGGTAAATCCCGGACGTCCTCGGACTATTCCCAGAAGTTCAATGGTTAACCGATCATCAGTAGAAAGAAACTCGTGAGAGCGTGGCAGCAGAGAGTCCTCAAGAGATCCCCATCATGACATCATGTACAGAAAAGGCCAATGTTAAATCAGCAGTGGTGCAGACTTGCCAGCGACAGTGTTTCATAATACAGTGACACCTACAGTCGGTAGAGTCCATCTCATACAGTGTTTAATATACAGTGACGCCTACAGTAGGTAAAGGCCACATGTTTATAATACAGGTGACACCACATAGTAAAGCACCATCTCATACAGTGTGTTATAATACCAGTGACACCTACAGAAGGCAAAGGTCCAAACCTCATACAGTGTTTATAATACAGTGACACCTACAGTAGGTAAAGGTCCACATGTAATAATACAGTGACACCTACAGTAGGTAAAGGTCCTCTCCTGCAGTGTTTATAAATACAGTACACCTACAGTAGGTAAAGGTCCACAGTGTATATATTACAGTACACCTACAGTAGGTAAAGGTCTACCACTCATGCAGTGTTATAATACATGACACTACCTAGGTAAAGGTCCACAGAGTTTTAAAATCCAGTGACACCTACAGTGGGTATAAAGGTCCACAAGTGTTTATAATACAGTGACACCTACAGTGTAAAGGTCCACGTGTTTAAATATAGTGACACCTACAGAAGGTAAAGGTCCACAGTGTTTATAATACAGTGACCCCTACAGTGGGTAAAGGTCTCAGTGGTTTATACTATATGACACCTACAGTAGGATAAAGGTCCATCTCATCACAGTGATTATAATAACAGTGACACTACAGTAGGTAAAGGTCCATCTCATACATGTTTATAATACAGTGACACCGACATAGGTAAAGGTCCTTCTCATGCAGTGTTAGAATACATGAAACCTACAGTAGGGTTAAAGGTTCCACAGTGTTTATAATACAGTGACACATACAGTAGGTAAAGGTCCACAGTGTGTTATAATCAGTGACACCTACAGTAGGTAAAGGTCCATCCTCATGCAGTGTGTTGTAATACAGTGACACCTACATAGGTAAAGGTCCAAAGTGTTTTATAATACAGTGACCACCCACAGTGGGTAGAGGTACATCTCATACAGTGTTTTATAATACAGTGACACCCTACAGTAAGGTAAGATCTATCTCATACAGTGTTTATAATACGGGACACCTACAGTAAGATAAGTTCCACAGTGTTTATAATACTAGTGACACTACCGTAGTTAAAGGTTCCTCTCAATACATGTTATTAACTCAGTGACACCTACAGTAGTACAGTCCACAGTGTTTAATAATACAGTGGACACCTACAGTAGGTAAAGGTACAACTCATACAGTGTTATAATCAGTGACACCTACAGTAGGTAAAGGTCCACATGTTTATAATACGTGACACCAACAGCAGGTAAAGACCATCTCATGCATTGTTTATAAAACTGTAACACCTACAGCAGGGAAACTCCATCTCATACGTGTTTATAATACAGTAAACCTACAGCAGGTAAAGGTCAATCTCCTATCATGTTTATAATACAGTAACACTACAATATTAAAGGACCATCTCATACAGTGTGTTATAAGACAGTGACACTCTACAGTAGTAAAGGTCCCACAGTGTTTTATAATACAGTAACACCTACAGCAGTAAAGGTCCATCTCATACAGTGTTTATAATACAGTCACACTTACAGTCAGGTAAAGGTCCATCTCAACAGTGTTTATAATACAGTGACAGCTACAGTAGGTAAAGTCCATCTCATACAGTGTTTATAGTACAGTAACACCTACAGCAGGTAGAGGGCCAACTCATACAGTGTTTAAAATACAGTAACACCTACAGCAGGTAAAGGTCATCTCATACAGTGTTTTATAATTCAGTAACACCTACACAGGTAAAGGTCCATACTCCATACAGTGTAATAATACAGTAAACACCTACAGCAGGAAAGGTCCATCTCATACAGGTTTATAATACAAGTGACTCCTAAGTAGGTAAAGGCCCACAGTGTTTTATAATACAGTGCACCTACAGTAGGTAAAGGTCATCTCATTACAGTGTTTATAATACAGTGACACCTACAGTCGGTAGAGGTCCATCTCATACAGTGTTTCTGAATACAGTGACACCTACAGTAGGTAAAGAGGTCCACAAACTCACCACAGTGTTCATATTACAGTGACTACCCTCACAGTAGGTAGAGGTCCACTGTGTTATATAATACAGTGGACACCTACAGTAGGTAAAGGTCAATCTCACCACAGTGGTTTATAAAATACAGTGACACCTACAGTAGGTAAAGTCCATCTCATACAGTGATATAACATACCGTGACACCTACAGTAGGTAAAGGTCCACCAGTGTTTATCATACAGTGACACCTACAGTTTGTAGAGTCCATCTCATACAGTTTTTATAAAACATGACACACCTACAGTAGGTAGAGGTCCAACTCATACATGTTTATAATACAGTACACCGCCCCTACAGTAGTAGAGGTCCATCTCATACAGTGTTCTATAATACAGTGACACTTACAGTAGTAAAGGTCCACAGGTTTATAGTACATGACACCTACATAGGATAGAGGTCCATCTCATACAGTGTTTTATACTACAGTGTGAACACTTACAGAAGTAGGTAAGGTCCACAGTGTTTATAATACCAGTGACACCTACATAGGTAAAGGTCCACATGGTTTTATAATACAGTGACACCTACATAAGGTAAGGTCACAGTGTTTATAATACAGTGACACCTACAGTAGGTAAAGGCCACAGTGTTTATAATAAAGTGACACCTACAGAATGTAAGGTCCACAGTGTTTAAAATAACAGTGACACCCTACAGTAGTTAAAGGTCCATCTCATACAGTGTTTATAATACAGTGACACCTACAGGAGGTAAAGGTCCACATGTTTATAATACAGTGACACCTACCAGTAAAGGTCCACTCATGCATGTTTATAATAAAGTGACACCTACCGTAGGTAAAGGTCCCTCAGTGTTTTATAATACAGTGAACACCTACAGTATGGTAAAGGTCCATCTCATGCAGCGTATAAAATACATGACACCCTACAGTAAGTGTAAATGTCCACAATGTTTATAATACCTGACACCTACAGTAGGTACTGGGGTACCATCTCATGCCGTGTTAAAAATACAGTGACACCTACAGAGGTAAAGGTCCAACAGTGTTTAATAATACATTGACAACCTACAAGTCGGTAGAGTCCCATCTCATTCAGTGTTTATAATACAGTGACACTACAGTAGGATATAGTCACACAGTGTTTATAATACAGTGACACGCTACAGTGGGTAAAGGTCCACAGTGTTTATAATATAGTGACACCTACAGTAGGTAAAGGGCCATCTCAACAGTTTTATAATACAGTGACACCTACAGTAGGTAAAGGTCCCATCTCAACAGTGTTTTAAGACAGTGAACACCACCTACATAGGTAAAGGACCATCTCCATACATGTTTATACTACAGTGACACTTACATGAAGGTAAAGGTCCACCATGTTATTATAATGCAGCTGACACCTACAGTAGTAAAGGTCCATCTCATACAGTTTTATAATACCGTGACACCTACAGTATAAAGGCCATCTGATGCAGTGTTTGTAATACAGAGACCCTACAGTAGGTAAAGGTCCAAAGTGTTTATAAACAGTGACACCTACAGTATGAAAAGGTCCACAGTGTTTATAATACAGTGACACCTACAGGGGTAGAGGACCCATCTCATACAGTGTTATAATACTAGTGACACCTACAGGGAGGTAAAGGTCTATCTCATACAGTTTTTATAATACAGGGACACCTACATAGGTAAATCCACAGTGTTTATAAACAGTTACACCTACAGTTGGTAAAGGGTCCCATCTCATACAGTGTATATAATTACAGTGACACCTACAGTAAAAAAAAGGTAAAGGTCCAACATGTTTAAATATAGTGGCACCTACATGTAGGTAAAGGTAACATCTCATACAGTGTTTATAATACAGTGACACCTACAGTAGTAAAGGTCCACAGTGTTTATAATACAGTGACCCCTACATAGTAAAGGTCCACGGTGGTTTTATAATACAGTAACACCTACACAGGTAAAGGTCCATCTCATACATTGTTTATTAATACAGTGAACACCTACGCAGGTAAGGTCCATCTCAAACAGTGTTTTATAATACAGGACGCCTACAGTAGGTAAAGGTCCATCTCCTACAGTGTATATAATACAGTGCCACCTACAGAAGGTAAAGGTCCACAGTGGTTATAATACAGTGACACCTACAGTAGGTAGAGGTCCATCTACATACAGAGTAATATAATACCGTGATACCTACAATAGGTAAAGGTCCACAGTGGTTTATAATACAGTGACACCTACATAGTAAAGGACCATCTCCTACAGTGATGAGAAAACAGTGACACCTACAGTAGGTAAGGTCCACAGTGTTTATAAACAGTAACACCTACACAGCAGGAAAGGTCCATCTCATACAGTGTTTTAAATACAGTGACAGCCTACAGTCAGTAAAAGGTCCATCCAATACATGTTTATAATACAGTGACACCTACAGTAGGAAAAGGTCCATCTTATTACAGTGTTTATAGACAGTAAACACCTACAGCAGGCAAAGTCCATCTCATGCAGTGTTAAAAGACAGTAACACCTACAGCAGGTAAAGATCCATCTCATAACAGTATTATACTACAGTCACACCTACAGCAGTAAAGGTCCATCTCATTGGGGGGGGGGGGGGGGCATGTTAATAATACAGAACACATACAGCAGGTAACAAGGTCCACTCATACAGTGTTTTTATAATACAGTTGACGCCTTCAGTAGGAAAAGTCCACAGGATTATAATACAGTGACACCCACAGTAGGTAAAGTTCCATCTCATACAGTATTTATAATACAGTGACACCTACGCAGGTAGAGGACCAGCTCATACCGTGTTTATAATACAGTGACGCCTACAGTAGTAAGGTCCCATACATAACAGTGTATATTAATACCAGTGACACCTACAGTAGGTAAAGGTCCATCAGTGTATTATAATACAGTTGACACCTACAGTAGTAACGGTCCATCTCATACAGGGTTTTTAATAATAGAGTGACCACCTACAGTCGGTAGAGGTCCATCTCATACAGTGTTTATAATACAGTGACACCTACTAGTAAGGTAGAGGTCTACATCTCATACAGTGTTAATAATACAGTGACACCTACATATTTTAGAGGTCCACACTCTTGTTTAAAAATACAGTGACACTTTACAGATAGGTCGGAAGGTTCCACAGTGTTTATAATACAGTGACACCCTAACAGTAGGTAGAGGTCCTCTCATACAGTGGTTTTACAATACATGACACCTACAGCAAGGTAAAGGTCCATCTCCCCCAAATACATTGTATTATAAACAGTGACACCTACGTAGGTTAACGGTCCCACAGTGTTTATAATACAGACGCGACACCTACAGTAGGTATAGGTCCATCTCATGCAGTGTTTATAATAACAGTGACATCCTAACCTTACAGTAGGTAAGGTCCACAGTGTTTCTAATACAGTGACACCTCACAGTAGGTAAAGGTCCATCTCGTGCAGTGTTTATAATACAGTGAGACCTACAGTAGGTAACGGTCCACTAGTGTTTAAAATTACAGTGACAACCTTGACCGTGGTTAAAGGTGCCACAGTGTTTAAATACAGTGACACCTCCCGTGGGTAAAGGTTCCACAGTGTTTATAAAATAGTGACACCTACAGTAGGTAAAGGTCCACATGTTTATCATACAGTGACAACCTACGAGGGTAAAGGTCCACAGTGTTTATAATTAGTGACACCTACCGTAGGTAAAGGTCTCATCTCATACAGTGTTTATAATACCGTGGACACCTACAGTGGTTAAAGGTCCATCTCATACAGTGTTAAAATACCGTGACACCGACACATAGGTAAAGTCCCCATCTCATGCAGTGTTTATAATACAGTGAAAACCTACAGTAGGTAAAGGTCCACATGGATTATAATACAGTGATAACACATACATAGTTAAGGTCCACATGTTTTAAATACAGTAACACCTACAGTAGGTAAAGGTCCATCTTATGCAGTGTTGTAATACAGTGACAACCTACCCATAGGAAAAGGTCCAAGTGTTTATAATACAGTGACAGCTACAGTGGGTAAGGCCATCTCATACAGTGTTTCTACATACAGTGACACTACAGTAGGTAAAGATCTATAACATACAGATGATTTAATAATACGGGACACCTACAGTAGGTAAAGGTCCCACATGTTTATAATAACAGTGACCCTACAGTAGTAAAGGTACATCTCATACAGTGTTTTATAAAACAGTGGACCCCTTCAGTAGGAAAAGTCCACAGTGGTTATAATACAGTGGACACCTACCGCAGGAAAGGTCCATCTCATGCAGTGTTTTATAATACAGTAACACCTACAGCAGGGAAAGGTCCATCTCAACAGTGTTTATAAATCCCAGTAACACCTACAGCAAGGTAAAAAGGGAAACTCATACATGTTTTATAAATAAAGTAACACCTACAATAAGGTAAAGGACCACACATACAGTGTTTATAATACAGTGACACCTACAGTAGGTAAAGGTCCACAGTGTTTATAATACAGTAACACCCTACAAGCAGGTAAAGGTCCCTCTCATACAGTGTTTATAATACAGTCACACTGACAGGCAGGAAAAGGTCCACACATACAGTGTTTATAATACAGTGACACCTACAGTAGGTAAAGGACAATCTCATACAGTGATTATTATAGTACAGTAAAACACCTACAGCAGGTAGAGGTCCATCTCATACAGTGTTTATAATACAGTAACACCTACAGCAGGTAAAGGTCATCTCATACAGGTGTTTATAAAACAGTACACCTACAGCATTAAAAAGGTCCATCTCATACAGTGTATTATAATACAGTAACACCTACAGCAGTAAAGGTCCCTCTCCTACAGTGTTTATACTAACAGTGACACCTACAAAGGTAAAGGTCCACAGTGTTTTATAATACAGTGACACCTACAGTAGGTAAAGGTCCAACTCAACAGTGTTTTATAATACAGTGACACCTACAGCAGGTTGAGGTCCTGCTCATACAGTGTTTATGAATACAGTAACGCCATACCGTAGGTAAAGGTCCATCTCATACAGAGTATATAATCACAGAGAGGGGGGGACAACCTTTTACCAGTTAAGGTAAAGGCCACAGTGTTTATAAATCAGTGAACACTACAGTTAGGTTAAACGTCCATCTCAACAGAGAGGAGTTGTTATAATAGAGTGACACCTACAGTCGGTAGAGGCCATCTCTTACAGTGTTTATAATAACAACAGAGACACCCACGGAGTAGGTAGAAGTCCATCTCACACAGTGTTCATAATACAGTGACACCTACAGTAGGTAGGGTCCACAGTGTTTATAATAGTGACACCTAACAGTAGGTAAGGGTCAATCTCACACAGTGTTTATAATACAGTGACACCTACAGTAGGTAAAGGTCCATCTCTTACAGTGTTTATAATACATTGACACCGACATAGGTAAAGGTCCCCACTGTTTTTATAATACATTGACACCTACAGTTAGGAAGAGGTCCATCACATACAGTTTTTTATAAAACAGTGCCACCTACAGTAAGGAAGACGGTCGATCTCATACAGTTTTATAATACAGTGACCACCAACATAGGTAGAGGTCCATTTCATCAGTTATTTAATAAAACAGACACCTACAGTAAGTAGAGGTCCATCTCAGACAGAGTTTATAATACAGTGACACCTACAGTAGGTAGAGGTCCATCCCATACAGAGTGGTTTATAATTACCCGTGACACTTACAGTAGTTAAAGGTCCACATTGTTTTATAGTACAGTACACCTACGTAGGTAAGGTCCATCGTCATACAGTGTTTATAATACAGTGACACTTACAGTAGGTAAAGGTCACACAGTGTTTTATAATACAGTGACACCTACAGTAGTAAAGGTCCACATGTTTTAAATACAGTGACACCTAAAGGAGGTAAGGTCCTACAGTGTTGTATAATACAGTGACACATACAGTCGGTAAAGGCCACAGTGTTTATAATACAGTGACAACCTACAGTAGGGAAAGGTCCCACAGTGTTTAAAATACAGTGACAACCTACGTAGGTAAAGGTCCCATCTCATACAGTTATAAAAACTGACACCTACAAGTAGGTAAAGTCCCCCCCAGTGTTTATAATACAGTGACACCTACAGCAGGTAAGGTCCATCTCATGCTGTGTTTATAATAAAGTGACACCTACAGTAGGTAAAGGTCCACAGTGTTTTAATACAGTGACACCTTCAGTAGGTAAAGGTCCATCTCACGCAGTGAGTATATAATACATTGACACCTACAGGAGTATAGGTCCACCATGTTTATAATACCGTGACACCTACAGTAGGTAAAGGTCCATCTATGCAGTGTTATAATACAGTGACACCTACAGTAGGTAAAGGTCCACAGTGTTATAATACAGTGACACCTACAGTGGTAAAGGTCCACAGTGTTTAAATATAGTGACACATACAATAGGTAAAGTCCATCTCATACAGATGTTTATAATACAGTGACACCCTACCAGTAGGTACAAGGTCCTTCTCAGCCAGTGTTTTATAAACAGGACACATACAGTCGGGTAGAGGTCCATCTCATACAGTGTTTATAATTACAGTGACACCTACAGTAGATAAAGGTCCACAGTGTTTATAAACAGTGACACCCTACCGTGTATAGGTCACACAGTGTTTATAATATCATGGAACACCTACAGTAGGTAAAGGTCCATCTCATCAGTTTTATAAACAGTGACACCTACAGTAAGGTAAAGGACCATCTCATACAGTGTTTATAATACAGTGACACCTACAGTAGGTAAAGGTCCATCTCATACGATAGTTTTATAATACAGTGACACTTACAGTAGTAAAAGGTCCACAGTGTTTATAATGCAGTGGACATCACAGTCGGTATAGGGTCCATCTCATAACAGTGTTTATAATACAGTGACACCTACCGTAGGTAAAGGTCCATCTGATGCAGTGTTTGTGATACCAGTGCACCTACATAGGTAAAGGTCCACAGTGTATTTATAATACAAGTGACACTACAGTATTAAAGGTCCCACAGTGTTTAAAATACAGTGACACCTACAGTGGGTAGAGGTTCCATCTCATACAGGTTTATAATACCGTGACGACCTACAGTGGTTAAAGGTCTATCTCATACAGTGGGTTTATAATTACAGGGACACCTACAGTAGGTAAAAGGTCCACAGTGTTTTATAATACATGACACCTACAGTAGGTAAAGGTCCCATCTCATACAGTGTTTATAATACAGTGACACCCACAATAGTAAAGGTACACAGTGTTTATAATACAGTGGCACCCTACAGTAGTTAAAGGTACATCTCAAACAGTGTTATAATACAGTGGACACCACAGTAGGTAAAGTCCCACAGTGTTTATAATACAGTGACACCTAATAGGTAAAGGCCACGGTGTTTTATAATACAGTAACACCTACAGCAGGTAAAGGGTCCATCTCAACCTGTTTATAATACCGTGACACCTAAAGCATGTAGAGGTCCCATCTCATACAGTGTTTTATAATACAGTGACGCCCTACATAGGTAAAGGTCCATCTCATACAGTGTATATAATACAGTGACACCTACAGTAAAGGTAATGTCCACAGAGTTTATAATATCAGTGACACCTACAGTAGGTAGAGGGTCCATCTCATACAGTGTTATATAATACAGTGATACCTACAATAGGTTAAAGGTCCACAGTGTTTATAATACAGTGACAACCTACAAGTAGTAAAGGTCCATCTCATACAGTGTTTAGAATACAGTGACACCTCCGTAGGTAAAAGTCCACAGTGTTTATAATAAGAAACACCTACAGGCAGGTAAAGGTCCATCTCAAACAGTGTTTATAATACAGTGACACCTACAGCAGGTAAAGGTCCATCTCAACAGTGTTTTATCAGCATACAGTGACACCTACAGTAGGTAAAGGTCCATCTTATACAGTGTTTATTGTGAGTAACACCTACAGCAGGCAAAGTCCATCTCATGCATTGAGTGTTTATAATACCGTACCACCACAGCAGGTAATGATCCATCTCATACAGTTTATAATACAGTAAGCAACCTACAGCAGTAAAGGTCCATCTCATACAGTGTTTATAATACAGTACACCTACAGCAGGAAAAGGTCCATCTCATACAGTGTTATATAATGACCGATCACGCCTACATTAGGTAAGGTCACAGTGTTTATAATACAAGTGACACCTACAGTAGTAAAGGTCCATCTCAAACAGTTATTTAAAAACAGTACACCCTACAGCAGTAGAGGTCCAGCTCAACAGGTTTATAATACAGTGAACGCCTACAGTAGGGACAGGTCCCATATCATACAGTGTATAATAATACAGTGACCACCTACAGTAGGTAAAGTCCACAGTGTTTATTAATAACAGTGACACCTACAGTAGGTAAAGGTCCATCTCATAACAAGTGTTTATAATAGAGTGACACCTACAGTCGGTAGAGGTCCATCTCATACAGTTGTTTATAATACAGTGACACTACAGTAGGTAGAGGCCATCCATACAGTTTTTATAATACAGTGACACCTACAGTATTTAGAGTCGCATCTCATACCGTGTTTATAATACATTACACTTACAGTAGTAAGGTCCACAGTGTTTATAATACAGTGATACCTACCGTAGGTAAGGCCTCTCATACAGTGTTTCATAATACAGTGACACCTACAGCAGTAAAGGTCCATCTCATACAGTGTTTATAATACAGTGACACCTACAGTAGGTAAATGTCCACAGTGTTTTTTAATACAGCGGACACCACAGTAGTAAAGTCCATCTCAGCAGAGTTTATAATACAGTTGACACCTACAGTAGGTAAAGGTCCCAGTGTTTATAATACAGTGACACCTACAGTAGGTAAAGGTCCATCTCAATAGCAGTGTTTATAATACAGTGACACCTATCATAAGGTAAAGGGTCCACATTGGTTTAAAAATACAGTGACACCTACAGTGGGTAAAGGTCCACAGTTTTTATAATACAGTGACACCTAACAGTAGGTCAAGGTCCCCCAGTGTTTATAATATATGACACCCTACAGTGTAAAGTCCACAGTGTTTATAATACAGTGAACCATACCGTGGGTAAAGGTCCACAGGTTTATAATATGTGACACCTACAGTAGTTAAAGGTCCAACTCATACAGTGTTTTTTTTTTTTTATTTTTTTTTTTGTTTTTTTTTTTTTTTTTTTTTTTTTTTTTTTTTTTTTTTTTTTTTTTTATTTTTGTTTGTTTTGTTTTTTTTTTTATTTTTTTATGTTTTTTTTTTTTTTTTTTTTTTTTTTTTGTTTTTTTTTTTTTTTTTTTGTTTTTTTTTGTTTTTTTTTTTTTTTTTTTTTTTTTTGTTTTTTTGTTTTTTTTTTTTTTTTTTTTTTTTTTTTTTTTTTTTTTTTTTTTTTTTTTTATTTTTTTTTTTTTTTTTTTTTTTTTTTTTGGTATAATACAGTGACACCTACATAGGTAAAGGTCCCAATCTCATACGTGTTTAAAATACAGTGACACCGACATAGGTAAAGGTCCCATCCATTCAGGTGTTTTAGATAATACAGTGAATCCTATACATAGGTAAAGGGCCACAGTGTTTTATAATACAGTGACACATACAGTAGGTAAAGGTCCACAGAGTTTATAATACAGTGACACCTACAGTAGGTATAGTCCATCTCATGCAGTTTTGTAATACAGTGACACCTACATAGTAAAGGTCCAAAAGTGTTTATAATACAAGTGACAGCTACAGTGGGTAGAGGACCATCTCATACAGTGATTATAATTTTTTAACAGTGACACTACAGTAGGTAAAGATCTATATCATACAGTGTTTTATAAATACAGGACACCAACAGAGGTAAAGGTCCACAATGTTTATAATACAGAGACACATAACATAGGTAAAGGTACATCTCATACAGGTGTTTATAATACAGTGACACCTACAGTAGGTAAAGTCCACAGTGTTTATAATACAGTGACACCTACAGCAGTAAAAGGTCATCTCTCATGCGTGTTTATAATAAAGAAAACACCTTCAGCAGGGAAAGTCCATCACATACATTGTTTATAATCCAGTAACCCTACAGCAGGTAAAGGCAATCTCATACAGTGTTTATAATAAAGTAACACCTACAATAGAGTAAAAGGACCCTATCCTCATTCATACAGTGTTATAATACAGTGACACCTACAGTTAGTAAAGGTCCACAGTGTTTATAATACAGTAACACCTACAGCAGGTAAAGTTCCCTCTCATACAGTGTTTATAATACAGTCACACTTACAGCATGTAAAGGTCCATCTCAGACAGTGTTTATAATACAGTGACACCTACAGTAGGAAAGGACAATCTCCATACAGTGTTATAGTACAAAACACCTACAGCAGGTAGAGGGCCATCCTACAGTGTTTATAATACAGGAACACCTACGAGCAGGTAAAGGTCCATCTCATACAGTGTTGATAATACAGTGACACCTACAGTAGGTAAGGTCCACAAATGTTTATAATACAGGTGACACCTACGTAAGTGTAAAGGTCCATCGCTACAGTGGTTTATAATACAGGGACACCTACAGCAGGTAGAGTCCTTCTCAAACAGTGATTAAAATACAGTGACAGCCTACAGAAGGTAAAGGACCATCTCAATACGTGTATATAATACAGTGACACCTACAGTATAAAAGGTCCTCAGTGTTTATAAACAGTGACACCTACAGTTGGTAAAGGTCCGTTCTCATACAGTGTTTATAATAGAGTGACACCTACAGTCGGTAGAGGGTTTCCCATCTCAACAGTGTTTATAATAACAGTGACACCACAGTAGGGTAGAGTCCATCTCACACAGTGTTCATAATACAGTGACACATACAGTAGGAAGAGGTCACGAAGTGTTTATAATACAGTACCCTACAGTAGGTAAAGGTCAATCTCACACAGTGTTTATAATAATCAGTGACAGACCTACAGTAGGTCAAGGTCCATCTCATACAGAGTTTATAATACATTGACCACCGACATTAGGTTACAGGTCCACAGTGTTTATAATACAGTGAGCACCTACAAGTAGGTAGCGTCCCTCAAACAGTTTTTATAAAACAGTGCCCACCGTACAGTAGTAGAGGGTCGTCTCCATACAGTGTTTATAATACATGACACCTCAGTAGGTAGAGGTCCCACTCATACAGTGTTTATAATACAGTGACACCTTACAGTAGTAAAAGTCCACAGTAGTTTATAATACAGTGACCCTACATAGGTAGAGGTCCATCACATACAGTGTTTATAATGCAGTGACACTTTCAGTAGTAAAGTCCACAGTGTTTATATACAGTGACACCTACAGTAGGTAAAAAGGTCCACAGGTTAAAATACAGAGACGACCTACATAGGGTAAAAGTCTACAGTGTTTATAATACAGTGACACCTACAGTAGGTAAAGGTCCCACATTGTTTATAAATACAGAGACACCAAAAGTAGGTAAAGGCCACAGTGTTTTATAATACAGTGACACCTACAGTAGTAAAAGGTCCATCTCATACAGTGTTTATATACAGTGAAACACCTCACAGTAGTTAAAGGTTCCACAGTGTTTTATAATACAAGTGTACACCTACTGCAGGTAAAGGTCATCCTCATACAGTGTTTTGTAATACATTGACACCTACAGTAGGTAACGTCACAGTGTTTATAATCCAGGACACCTCCAGTAAGGTAAAGGTCCATCTCCATACCAGTTGGAATATAATACCCAGTGGGTCACCTACAGTAATTAAAAGGTCCGTTCCGCATGTTTATAATACAGTGGACAACCCTACAGTAGGTAATATCCATCCTCAAGCAGTGTTAAATACAGTGACACCTACAGGAGGTAAAGTCCACAGTGGTTATAATACAGTGACACCTACAGTCGGTAGAGGTCCAGCTCAATCAGTGTTTAAATACAGTGACACCACAGTAGATAAAGGACGCATCTCATACAGTGTTTATGATACAGTGACACCTACAGTAGGTAAAGGTCCACAGTGTTTATAAAAACAGTGACACTACAGTGGGTAAAGGTACCACAAGTGTTTATAATGATAGTGACACCTACAGTAGGTAAAGTCCACAGTGATTATAATAACAGTGACACCTCAGTGGGTAAAGGTCCACAGTGTTTATAATAACGTGACAACCTAACATAGGTAAAAGGTCCTCACAAACAGTGTGTTATAATAAAGGACACCTACAGTAGGTAAAGGTCCATCTCATACAGAGGATTAAAAAACCGTGGCCACCTACAGTCGGTAACGGACATCTAAGACAGTGTTTATAATACAGTGACACATACAGTAGGTACAGGTCCACAGTGTTTAAAATACAAGTGACACCTACAGTAGGTAAAGGTACCATCTCAAACAGTGTTTATCATACATGAACAGCCTACAGTAGGTAAAGGTCCATCTGAGTGCCGTGTTGTAATACAGTGACACCTACAGTAGGTAAAAGGTCCACAGTGTTTATAATACACTGTCCCATACAGTAGGTAGAGTCCATCTCATAGCGTTTTTTATAATCCAGTGACCCCTACAGTAGGTAGAGGTCCATCTCATACAGTGTTTATACTCAGAGACACCTACAGTAGTGTATAGGTCCATCTCATATCAGTGTTTATAATACAGTGACACCTACAGTAAGTAAAGGTCCACAGTGTTTATAATACAGTGACACCTCACAGTAGGTAAGGTCCCAACAAGTGGTATACTCCAGTGACACCTACAGAAGGTAAAGTTCCACAGTGTTTATAATACAGTGACACCTACATAGGTAAAGGTCCAACCTCCATACAGGTTTTAATAATACAGTGACGACCTACAGTAAGGTAAAGGTACCACAGTAGTTTTATAATACAGTGACACCTACAGTAGCTAAAGGTCCATCTCATACAGTGTTTTTTTTAGAATACAGAGACCCCCTACAGTAGGTAAAGGTCCACAGTTTTATAAACAGTGACACCCCTACAGTAGTAAGGTCCCAATGTTTATAATACAGTGACACCTAAAGCAGGTTAAAGGTCTCATCTCATGAGTGTTAAAATACAGTGACACCTACATTAGGTTAAAGGTCCATCTCATACACTGTTTATAATACAGAGACACCGACATTAAGGTACAGTCCATCTCATGCAGTGTTTATAATACAGTGAAACCTACAGTAAGGTAAAGGTCCACGTGGTTTATAATACAGTGACACATACAGTAGGTAAAGGTCCACAGTGTTTATAATACATGACACCTACAGTAGAAAAGGTCCATCTCATGCAGTGTTTGTAATACAGTGACACCTACATTAGCGTAAAGGTCCAAAGTGTTAATAATACATGACAGCTACAGTGGGTAGAGGTCCATCTTCATACAGTGGTTTTATAATACAGTGACACCTACAGTAGGAAAGATCTATATCATACAGTGTTTATAATACAGGACACTACCGTAATGTAAGGTCACAGTGTTTATCATACAGTGACAGCCTACAGTAGTAAAGGACAATCTCACACAGTGTTTATAATACAGGACACCTACAGAGGTAAAGGACCATCTCATAACGTGTTTATAATACATTGACACCCCGACAGAAGTAAAGGCCACAGTGATTTTATAATACAGTGAACACTACAGGAGGTAGAGGTCCGTCTCATAACAGTGTTTTTATAAACAAAGTGCCACCTACAGTAATTAGGTCGATCTCATACAGTGTTTATAATACATGACACCGAACAGTAGGTAGAGGTCTACTATCTCATACAGTGTTTATAATACAGTGACACTACAGTAGGTAAAGGTCCACAGTGTTTATAATACCAGTGACACCATACCAGTAGGTAGAGGGTCCATCTCTACAGTGTTTTATAATGCAGTGACACTTACAGTAGGTAAAGGTCCAACAGTGATTTATAATACAGTGACACCTACATAGGTAAAGGTCCAAGTGTTTATATACAGTGACACCTACAGTAGTCAAGGTCTACATTGTTATAATACAGTGAACACCTACAGTAAGTAAAGGACCCAGTGTTTATAATACAGTGACACCTACAGTAGGTAAAGGTCCACAGTGGTTATAATACAGTGACACCTAGCTACAGTAGGTAAAGTCCATGGTCATACAGTGTTTATAATACCGTGACACCTTCATTAGGTAAGTCCACAGGTTTATAATACAGTGACACCTACAGCAGGTAAAGGGTCCATCTCATACAGTGTTTTAATACAGTGACACCTACAGTAGGTAAAGGTCCACATGTTATATACTTGACACCTACAGTAGTAAAGGGCCATCTCATACAGTGTAAATAATACAGTGACACCTACAGTATTTAAGGTCCACATGTTTTATAAAACAGAGACACCTACAGAAGTATTTAGTCCGCTCATGCGTGTTTATAATACAGTGACACCAACAGTAGGGAAAGTCCACAGTGTTTATACTACAGAGACACCTACAGTCGGTAGCTACCTCTCATTCAGTCTTTTTATAATACAGTGACACCTACCGTAGATAAAGGGACCATCTCATACAGTGGTTTATGATACAGTGACACCTACAGTAGGTAATGTCCACAGTGGTTTTATATACAGTGACACTAACAGTGGGTAAAGCCCACATTGTTTTATAATATAGTGACACCAACCTATAAGGCTAAAAGTCACAGAGTTTATAATACAGTGACACCTACAGTGGTAAAGGTCCACAGTGTTTATAATTATCATGACACCTACAGTAGGTAAAGTTCCATTCTCATAGCAGTGCTTATAATACAGTGACACCTACATAGGTAAAGGTCCCTCTCTCATACAGTGTTTATAATACAGTGACACCTACAATAAGGTAAAGGTCCATCTAATACAGGTTTATAATACATGATCACATTACAGTAGTAAAGGCCACCGTGTTTATAATACAGTGACACCTACATTAGGTAAAGGTCCTCCAGCTCATACCTTGTTTATAACTACATGACACTACAGTAGGTAAAGGTCCATCGTGCAGTCTGTTTGTAAAACAGTGACACCATACAGAAGGTAAAGGTCCACCAGTGATTATAATACACTGACACCACAGTAGTAGAGGCCATCTCATACAGTGTTTTAATAATACAGTGACACCTACAGTAGGAAGAGGTCCATCTCATACAGTGTTTTTATAAACAGTGACACCTAACAGTAGGTAGAGGTCCATCTCATACAGTGTTTAAAATACGTGACACCTACATAAGTAAAGGTCCACCAGTGTTTATACTACATGACCCCTAAGTAGGAAAGTCCACAGTGTTTATAATACCAGTGACACCTACAGTAGGTAAAGGTCCACAGTGTTTAAAATACAGTGACACCACAGTAGTAGAAAAGGTCCATCTCATACAGTGTATAATAATACAGTACAACCTACAGTAGGTAAAGGTCCGAGGTAGTTTATACAATACCGAGACACGGTACAGTAGGCTAAAGGTCCATCTCATACAGTGTCTTATAATACAGTGACCCCAACAGTAGGTAAAGGTACCACAGTGTTTATAATACAGTGCCAACCAACATTAAGGAAAAGTCCACCAAATGTATTATGAATACCGTACACCTAAAGCAGGTAAAGGTCCATCACATGCAGTGTATAATAATACATTGGACACCTACCATTAAGGTAAAGGTCCATCCACATACAGTGTTTATAATACCGTGACACCGACATTAGGTAAAGTCCATCTCATGCAGTGTTTTTATACATACAGTGAACACCTACAGTGGTAAAGGTTCCACAGTGTTTATAATACAGTGACACATACAGTAGGTACAGGAGCCACAGTGTTTTATAGATACAGTGACCCCTACAGTAGGTAAAAAGGTCCATCTCAGCAGTGAATGTAATACAGTACACCTAACAGTAGTAAAGGGTCCAAAAGAGTTTATAATACAGTGACAGCAACAGTGGGTAGAGGTCCATCTCATACAGTGTTTATAATACCGTGACACCTACAGGAGGTAAAGACTCTATATCATACAGTGTTTTATAATACCGGACACCTACAGTAGGTAAAGGTCCACAGTGTTAAAAATACAGTGACACCTACAGTAGGTAAAGTTACATCTACATACAGTGTTTATATACAGTGACAACTACAGTTAGGTTAAGTCCACAGAGTTTATAATCCCGTGACACCTACAGTAGGTAGAGGTCATCTCATCAAGTTTACAATACAGTGACACCTACAAGCAGGTAAAGGTCCACTCATACAGTGTTTATAATACAACGAGTGCACCTACATAAGGTAAAGGACCGACAGTGTTTAAAAACAGCGAACACCTACATTAGGTAAAGGTCCAACTCATCAGAGTTTTATAATACAGTGACACCTAACATAGTAAAGGTCCACAGTGATTATACTACAGTGACAACCTACAGTAGGTAAAGTCCATCTCATCAGTGTTTATAAATGCAGTGACAACCTACAGTAAGGTAACGATCCACAGTGGTTTAAAATACAGGACACCTACAGTGGAAAAGTCCACAGTGTTTATAATACAGAGACACCCTACAGTGGGTAAAGGTCCACAGGTTTATAATATAGTGACACCCTACAGTAGGTAAAGGTCCACAGTGTTTTATAATACAGTGACACCTACAGTGGGTAAAGGTCCACATGGTTTATAATAACTGACACTACATTAGGTTAAAGGTTCCAATCTCATACAGTGTTTTAAAAAACAGTGACACCTACAGTAGGTACGAAGGTCCATCTCCTACATGTTTATAATACAGTGACACGACATTTAGGTAAAGGTCCATCTCATCAGTGTTTTAATACAGTGAAACCTACAGTAGGTAAAGGACCACAGTGTTAATAATACAGTGACACATACATAGGCAAAAGGTCCACAGTGATATAATACAGTGACACCTACAAAGGTAAAGGTCCCCATCTCATAGCAGTGTTTGTAGATCAGAGACACCGTAACAGGAGGTAAAAGGTCCAAGAGTGTTTATAATACAGTGACAGCTACAGTGGGTAGAAGGTCCATCTCAAACAGTGTTTTATAATACAGTGACACCTACATAGGAAAAGATCTATACCATACAGTGTTTATAATACAGGGACACCACCGTAGGGTAAAGGTCCACAGTGTTTATAATACAGTGACACCTACAGTAGGTAAAGGTACATCTCAGACAGTGATTAACATACAGTGACACCGGTACAGTAGGTAAAGGTTCCACATTGTTTTATAATCCAGTGACACGAGTGACACCTACAGCATGTAAATGTCCCTCCCAAGCAGTGTTTAAATACAGTAACACCTACAGCGGAAAGTCATCTCATACAGTGTTTTATAATCCAGTATAACACCTACAGCAGGTAAGGTTCATCTCATACCGTGTTTATACTAAAGTAAAAACACCTACGAATAGGTAAAGGAACCATCACATACAGTGATTTATAATACATGACAGCCAACAGTAGGTAAAGGTCCACAGTGTTTTTATAAACATGTAACACCTACAGCAGTAAGTGTCCCCTCTCATACAGTGTTTATCATACAGCACCCATACAGCTAGGTCTAGGTCCATCTCAACAGTGTTTATAATACAGTGACAACCAACAGTAGGTAAAGGACAATCCTCATACCAGTGTTTATAGTACAAGTAAACACCTACATCAGTAGAGGGCTCTCATACAGTGTTTATAATACCGTAACACCTACAGCAGGTAACGGTCATCTCATACAGTGTTTAAATAGCAGTAACACCTACAGCAGGTAAAGGTCATCTCATCCTACAGTGTTAATAATACAGTAACACCTACAGCAGGTAAAGGTCCATCTCATATACAGTGTTTAAAATACAGTGACCACCACAGTAGGTAACGGTCCACAGTGGTTTATAATCCAGTGACAACCTACAGTAGGTAAAGGTCCATCTCATACGGAGTTTGATACTACAGTGACACCTACAGCAGGTTTTGGTCCTTCTCATACCTGTATATATACAGAACGGCCTACAGTAGTAAAGGTCCTCTCATACATGTATATAATACAGTGACACCTACAGTAGGTAAAGTTCCACAGTGTTTTATAATTACAGGACACCAACCAGTAGGTAAACGTCCCCATCCTCATACAGTGTTTTATAATAGAGTGAAACCTACAGCGGTAAGAGGTCCCATCTCATACAGTGTTATAATACATTGACTACCTATCAGTAGGTAGAGGTCCCATCTCACACAGTGTTTCAAAAAACAGTGACACATACAGTAGGAGGTAAGGATCCACAGTTGGGTTTATAATACAGAGACATACCTACATTAGGTAAGGTCCATACACAACACAGTGGGATAAATAAATACAAGTGACACCCACATAGTTAAAGGACCATCTCATACAGTGTTTATATACATTGACACACCGACCAGTAGGAAAAGGTCCACAGTGTTTTATAATACAGTGCCACCACAGTTATGTAGAGGTCCATCTCATACAGTTTTTATAAAACAGTGCCACCAACAGTAGGTAGAGGTCGAATCTCGAAACAGTGAATTATAATACAGTGACACCTACATGTAGGTAGAGGTCCATCATCATACAGTGTTTATAATACAGTGACACATACGTAAGGGTAAAGGATCCCCAGTGGTTTATAAATACCGTGACACCTACAGAAGGTGGAGGTCCATCTCATACAGTGTTTATAATGCAGTGACACATACAGTAGGTAAAGGTCCCACAATGGTTTATAATACAGTGACACCTACCGTAGGTAAAAGGTCCACAGTTTTATAAATACAGTGACCACCGACATAGGTAAAGGTCTAACAGTGTTTAATAATACACTGACAGACCTACAGTAGGTAAAGGTTCCACAGTGTTTAAATACAGTGACACCAAAGTAGGTCAAGGTCCAACAAGTATATATAATACAGTGACCCTAACAGTAGGTAAAGGTCCATCTCATACATTGTATAAAATACAGGTGACACCTACAGTAGGTAAAGGTCCACCGATGTGTATACAACAGTGACACTACAGCGGTAAAGGGTCCTCTCATACATTGTTTATAATACAGTGGACACCTACAGTAGGTACGGGACCACAGTGTTTATAATACAATGACACCTACAGTAGGTAAAGGCCATCTCATACATGTTTAATACAGTTGACCCCTACAGTAGTTAAGGGTCCCACAGTGTTTATAATACAGAGAACACCATACAGTAGGTAAAATCCACTCATCAGTGTTATAAAATACAGTGACACCTACAGTAGAAAAGTCCACCGTGGTTATAATTCATGACACCTAACAGTCGTAGAGGTCCATCACATACAGTGTTTAAATACAGTGACACCTACAGTAGATAATGTCCATCTCATAAGTGTTTATGATACAGTGACCCCTACAGTAGGTTAAAGTCCACAGTGTTTATAATACAGTGACACCTACAGTGGTAAAGGTCCACAGTGTTTATAAAATAGTGACACCTACAGTAGGTAAAGGTCCACAGTGTTTATTAATACGTGACACCTACAGTGGGTAAAGGTCCGCACAGTGTATATACAATATCGTGACACCTACAGTAGGTATAGGTCCATCTCATACAGTGGTTAATAATAAGGGACACCTACAGTAAGGTAAAGGTCCATCTCATTACAGTGTTTAAAATACAGTGGACACGCTACAGTAGGTAAAGGTCCCTCTAAAACAGAGTTTATAATACAGTACACTACAGTATGGGGGGTAAAGGTCCACAGTGTTTATAATCTCAGTGACACCCTACATAGGTAAAGGTCCATCACATACAGTGTTTAATAATACAGTGACAGCTACAGTAGGTAAAGGACCATGCTGATGCAGTGTTTGTAATCCAGTGCCCCCTACAGTAGGTAAAGGTCCACAGTGTTTTATAAATCAACTGACACCTACAGTAGGTAGAGGTCCAACTCATACATTTTTTAAATACAGTTACACCTAACATAGTAGAGGTGCATCTCAATACAGTGTTTATAATACGATGACACCTACAGTAGGAAGAGGTCCGATCTCATACAGTGTTTAAACTACAGTGACACCTACAGTAAGAAAAAAAGGACCCAAAAGTGTTTATAATACAGTGACACCTACATAGTAAGGTCCACAGTGTATATAGAAACAGTGACACCTACAGTAGGTAAAGGTCCACAGTGTTTAGAATACAGTTTGACACCTACATTAGGCAAAGGTCCATCTCATACAGTGTTTATAATACAGTGACCCCTACAGTAGGTAAAGTCCACAGTGTTTAGAATCCAGGGACACCTACAGTAGCTAAAGGCCCAAACACATACAGTGTTTATAATACAGTGAACTCCCCTAACATAGGTAAAGGTCCACAGTTTTTTATAAGTACAGTGACACCATACAGTAGATAAAGGTCCACAATGATTATAAACAATTACAGTGGGAAAAACAAAACCTAAAGCAGGTAAAGTCCATCTCATGCAGTGTTTATAATACAGTGACACCTACATAGAAAAGGTCCATCTCATACAGTGTTTTATAATACAGTGTCAACCGATAAACATAGTTAAAGGGCCATCACATGCAGAGTTTATAATACAGTGAAACCTACAGTAGGTAAAGGTCCACAGTGTTTAAATACAGTGACACAAACAGTAGGTATAGGTCCCCAGTGTTTATAATACAGTGGACCCACCTACAGTAGGTAAAGTCCATCTCATGCAGTGTTTGTAATACAAGGTGACACCTACAGTAGGTAAAGGTCCAAAGTAGTTAAATAATACAGTGACACTACAGTGGTAGAAGGTCCATCCCTCATACGTTTTATAATACAGTACCCCTACATAGTCAAAGATCCTATATCAAACAGTGTTTATAATACAAAGGGACACCTATACAGTACGGTAAAGGTCCACATTGTTTATAAACAGTGACACCTACAGAAGGTAAAGGACCATCTCACCAGAGTTTTAGATACATGACACCTACAGTAGGGTAAAGGACCTTCTCATACAGTGTTTATAATACATTGACACCGACAGTAGGAAAGGACCACAGTGTTTATAATACAGTGACACCTACAGTAGGTAGAGGTCCAACACATACAGTATTTATAAAACAGTGCCACCTACAGTAGGTTAAGGTCGAACTCCATACAGAGTTTATAATACAGTGACACCTACAGTAGGTATAGGTCCATCTCATCAGTGTTTTATAATACAGTGACACTTAACAGTAGGTAAAGGTCCACAGTGTTTATAATACAGTACACCTACAGGAGGTAAGGTCCCATCTCATACAGTGTTTATAATGCAGTGACACTATACAGTAGTTAAAGTCCACATGTTATAAAACAGTGACACCTACAGTAGGTTAAAGGTCCACAGTGTTTATGACTACCGTGCACCCTACAGTAGGTAAAAGGTTTCTACATAGAGTTTATAATACAGTGACACCTACAGTATGTAAGTTCCACAGTGTATATAAAACAGTGACACCTACAGTAGGTAAAGTTCCACAGGTTTATAATGACAGTGCCACCTACAGTAATGTAAAGGTCCATCTCCAACAGTTTTATAATACAGTGACACCTACATTAGGTAAAGGTCCACAGTGGTTTATAATACAGTTACCACCTACAGCAGGTAAAGGTCCCTCTCATACAGTGTTTATAATAACAGTGACACCTACAGTAGGTAAAGGTCCACCGTGTTTATAACTACAGTGACAACCTACAGTAGGTAAAGGTCCATCTCATACAGTGTATATAATACAGTGACACTCAGTATTTAAATGTTCCACACATGTTAATAATACAGTGACACCTACAGTGGAAATAATCCATCCATGCAGTGGTTTATAATACAGGGACACCTACAGTAGGTAAAGGTCCACAGTGTTTATAAACCAGTGACACCTATCAGTCGTTAGAGGTCCCATCTCATTCAGTGTTTTATAATACAGTGACCCCTACAGTAGCATAAAGGCCCATCTCATCCAGAGTTAATGATACCGTGACACTACAGTAGTAAAGTCCACAGTGTTTATAATACAGTGACACCTAGCAGTGGTAAAGTCCCAGTGTTTATAATATAGTGAACACGTCAGTAGGTAAAGTCCACAGTGTTTATAAACAGTAACACCTACAGGGGGTAAAGGTCCACAGTGGTGTTTATAAAATCGTGACACCTATAGTAGGTAAAGTCCATCTCCATACAGGTTTTATAATCCAGTGAACACCTACAGAATGTAAAGGTCCATCTCATACAGTGTTTAAAAAACAGTGACACCTACAATAGGTAAAGGAACATCTAATACAGTGATTTTTACAATACATGTCACCTACAGATAGGATAAAGGTCCACAGTGTTTATAATACAGTGACACCTAACAGTCGGTAAAGGTCCAACTCATACAGTTGTTTATAAATACCGTGACACCTAAGTAGGTAAAGGTCATCTGATGCAGTGTTTGTAATACATGACACCTACAGTAGGTAAAGGTCCACGTGTTTATAAAACACTGACACCTCCAGTAGTTAAGGTCCATCTCATACAATATTTAAAATACCGTGACACCTACAGTAGGTAGAGGTCATCTCATACCAGTGGTTTTATAAACAGTGACACTACAGTAGTAGTGGGTTCCCATCTCAATACAGCGTTTATAATACAGTGCCCTACCAGTAAGTAAAGGTCCACAGTGATTATAATACAGTGACACCTACAGTAGGTAGAGTCCACAGTGTTTATAATACAGTGACACCTACATAGGTAAAGGTCACAGTGTTTATAAGACAGTGACACCTACGTAGGAAAAGGTCCATCTCAAACAGAGTTAATAATACAGTGACAGGCCTACAGTAGGTAAAGGTCCACAGTGTATATAATACAGTGGACACCTACAGTAGCTAAAGGTCCATCTCATACAGTGTTTATAATACAGTGACCCCTCCAGTAGGTAAAAGGTCCCCATTGTTTATTAATGACAGTGACACCTACAGTAGGTAAAGGTCCACACTGGTTTATAATACAGTGACACCTAAATAAAGCAGGTAAAGGTCCATCTCATGCAGTGTTTATAAATACAGTGACACCTACAGTAGGTAAAGGTCCATCTCATACAGTGTTTATAATACAGTGACAACCCGACATTATGTAAAGGTCCATCTCATGCAGTGTATATAATACAGTGGAAACCTACAGTAGGAAAAGGTCCACAGAGTTTATAATACAGTGACACAAACGAGTAGGTAAAGGTCCACAGTGTATATATACAGTGACACCACAGTAGGTAAAGGTCCATCTCATAGCAGTGTTATGTAATACAGTGACCCATACAGTAGGTAAGGTCCAAATGTTTAAAATACAGTGACAGCTACAGTGGGTAGAGGTCCAATCTCATCCAGAGATTATAAACAGACACACCTACAGTAAGTAAAGATCTATATCATCACAGTGTTTATAATACAGGGACACCTACAGTAGGTAAAGGTCCACAGTGTTTATAATACAGTTACACCAACAGTAGGAAAAGGTACATCTCATAACAGTGTTTAAATACAGTGACACACTACAGTAGGTACAGGTCTGCACCGTGTAATTATAATCCAGTGCACTACAGTAGGTAGAGGTCCATCTCATACAGTGTTTTACCCTACAGTGACACCTACAGCAGGTAAAGGTTCCATGCTCATACAGTGTTTATAATAAGTTGACAAACCTACATAGGTAAGTCCGACAGTGATATATACTACACGACACCTACAAGTAGTAAAAGGTCCTTCTCATGCAGATGTTTTATAAATACAGTGACACCTACAAGTAGGTAAAGGTCCACAGTGTTATAATACAGTGACACCTACAAGTAGTAAAGGTCCCATCTCATGCATTGTTTATAATACAGTGGACACCTACAGTAGGATAAACGTCCACAGTGTTAAATACAGTGACAACTACAGTGGGTAAAGGTCCACAGTGTTTATAAAACAGTGACACCTACATGTTAAAGGTCCACAGTGTTTATAATAAAGTGACACCTCCAGAAGTAAAGGTCCACAGTGTTTATAATACAGTGACACCTACAGTGGGTAAAGGTCCACAGTGTTTTAATCTAGTGACCACCTACAGTAGGTAAAGACCCCCCCCTCTCATACAGTGTTTATAATACAGTGACACCTACAGTATGTAAAGGTCCATCCTCATACAGTGTTTAATTAATACATTGACACCGTCATATAGGTAAAGGTCCATCTCAGCAGTGTTTTATAATACATTGAAACCTACAGTATGTTACAGGGTCCACAGTGTTTATAATACAGTGACACATACAGAAGGTAAAGGTCCACATGTTTTAATAATACAGTGACACCTACAGTAGGTAAAGGTCATCTCATGCAGTGTTTGTAAAACATGACACCTACAGTAGGTACAGGTCCAAAGTGTTTAATAATACAGTGAAGCTACAGTGGGTATAGGTCCATCTCCATACAGTGGATTATAATACAGAGAGACACTACAGTAGGTAAAGACTATATCATACATGTTTTATAATACAGGGACACCTACAGTAGGTAAAGGTCCCCACAGTGTTTATAATACAGTGACACCTAACAAAGGTAAAGGACATCACAAACAGGTGATTATAAAATACAGTGACACCTACAGTAGTAAAGGTCCACAGTGTTTATAATACAGTGACACCTACAGCAGGTAAAGGTCCATCTCATGCAGTGTTATAATACAGTAACACCTACAGCAGGGAAAGGTCCATCTCAATACATGTTTAAAATCCATAACAACACTACAGCAGGTTAATAGGTCAATCTCATACAGTGTTATCATAAAGTAACACCTACAATAGGTAAAGGACCATCTCATAACAGTGTTATATAATACAGTGACACCTACAGTAGTAAAGGACCACAAGTGATTATAAATTACAACAGTAACACCTACAGCAGGTAATGGTCCCCTCTCATACAGTGTTTATATACAGTCACACTTACAGCATGTAAAGTCCATCCATACGTGTTTATAATACAGTGACACCTACAAGTAGTAAAGGACAAACTCATACAGTGTTTATAGTACATAACACCTACAGCAGTAGAGGGCCCCATCTCATACAGTGTTTATAAGACAGTAACCCTACCGGCAGGTAAAGGTCATCCATACAGTGTATATAAATACGTAACACCTACAGCAGAAAAGGTCCATCTCATACAGTGTTTCTAACACAGTAACACCTACATCAGGTAAAGGGTCCATCTCATACAGTGTTTTGAAAATATACAGTGACTCCTACAGTAGGTAAAGTCCACAGTGTTTATATTTCAGTGACACCTACAGTAGGTAAAGGTCCCATCTCATACAGTGTTTATAATACAGAGTGACACTCTACAGCAGGTTGAGGTCCTTCTCATAACAGTGTTTTATAATACAGAAACCCTACAGTAGGTACAGGTCCATCACATACAGTGTATATAATACAGTGACCCCTACAGTAGGTAAAGTTCCACAGTGTTTAAAATACAAGTGACACCTACAGTACGGTAAACGTTCCTCTCATTCAGTGTTTATAATAGAGTGACACTCTACCGTCGGTAGAGGTCCATCTCATACAGTGATTTATAATACAGTGCACCTACAGTAGGTAGAGGTCCATCTCACACAGTGTTCATAATACAGTGACACCTAACAGTAGGTAGAGGTCCACAGTGTTTATAATACAGTGACACCTACATATGTAAGGGTCAATCTCACACATTGTTTATAATACAGTGACCACTACAGTAGGTAAAGGTCCATCTCAACAGAGTTATAATACATTGACACCACCGACAGTAGGTACAGGTCCACAGTGTTTTTATAATACAGTGACACCTACAGTAGTAGAGGCCATCCTCCTTACAGTTTTTTTTATAAAAGAGTGCCACCTACAGTGAGGTAGAGGTCGATCTCATACAGTGTTTATAATACCGTTGACACCTACATAGGTAGAGGTCCATCTCCTAGCAGTTTTTATACATCAGTGACACGCTACAGTAGGTAGGAGTGTCCATCTCATACAGTGTTTATAATACAGTGACACCTTAAGAAGGTAAGGTCCACATCTCATACAGTGTTTATAATACAGTGACACTTACAGTAGGTAAAGGTCCCAAGTGTTTATAGTACATTGACACCTACATAGGTAGAGGTCCATCTCATACAGTGTTTATTAACGTGAAACTTCCCGGGAAGGTTTAAAGGTCCACGTTTTTTTTAATTCAGTGACCCTACAGTGGGTAGAGGTCATTTCTTTACAGGGGGTTTATAATACAGTGCCCCTAAAAGCAGGTAAAGGCCCTTTTTTTTTTCCCTTTCCCCCGTGTTTTTTTTTTCCCAGGGGACAACCTACAGTAGGTAAAGGTTCCACGTGTTTTTTATACAGCGAAAAACCTACAGTAGGAAAAGGTCCATCTCATGCGTTTTTTATAATAAAGTGACCCTACGGGAAGGTAAAGGTCCAAAAGTTTTTTAAAATTTACAGTGACCCCTCCCGTAGGAAAAGGGGGCCCCATCTCATGCAGTGTTTATAATACAGTGACCCCTAAGTGGGAAAAGGGCCACTGTTTTTTTAAAATACAGTGACACCTACAGTGGGTAAAGGTCCCAGTGTTTTTTAATACAGTGACCCTACAGTGGGTAAAGGCCCACATTTGTTTATATTTAGTGACCCCTACAGTAGGAAAAGGGTTTTCCCCACAGTGTTTATAATACAGGGGGCCCCCCTACGGGGGAAAAGGGGTCCACAGGGTTTATAATATAGTGACCCCTTTCGTAGGAAAAGGGTCCCTTTCTCATACATTTGTTTTTTAATACAGTGACCCCTTCAGGGGGGAAAAGGGGGCCATCTAAAACCGGGGTTTATAATACGTGACCCCGACAGTAGGAAAAGGTCCACTCATGCAGGGGTTTAAAATTTACAGTAAAACCTACATTTAGGAAAAGGTCCCAGTGTTATAATACATTTGACACATACAGTAGGAAAGGGCCCACAGTGTTTTTAATACAGTGACCCCTTCCCCAGTAGGAAAAGGTCCATCCCCATCCCGGGGTTTGTAATACGTGACCCCCTTACAGTAGGAAAAGGGTCCAAAGTTTTTTATAATAAAAGTGACGTACAGTGGGTAGGGGTCCTTTCTCATACGGTTTTTTACAGTGCACCTACGTAGGTAAAGATTATCTCATACGTGTTTATAATAAAAGGGACACCTTTTGTAGGTAAGGTCCACAGTGTTTATAATCCCAAGGGGACACTACATTGGGTTTAAAGGTACTTTCTCTTTCCCGTGTTTAAATACTTTTGACACCTACAGTAGGTAAAGGTCCACAGTTTTTTAAAATTACAGTGACCCCAAAAACCGGGTTTAAAGGTCCATTAAGCTTTTGTTTTTAATACGGGAAACTTTTTACAGCAGGGGAAAGGCCCAATTCTTACGTGTTTATAATCCATTTAACCCCTCCCAGCGGAAAAAGGTAAAATCCCCTCCCAGTGTTTATAAAAAAGAAACCCTTTACAATAGGAAAATGGCCTTTTTCTTACAGGGGTTTTTTTTTTCAGTGACCCCTACGTAGGTAAAGGTCCACAGTTTTTTTAAAAATACAGAAACCCTTTTTTTTTTTTTCCCAGAGGAAAAAGGTTTCCCTCTCATACAGTGTTTATAATACAGTCACATTTTAGAGGGAAAAGGTCCATTCATACAGTGTTTATAATACTGTGACCCCACAGTAGGTAAAGGACAATTTTTACATTTTTTTAAATTGTACAGTAAACCTACAGCGGGTTTTGAGGGCCATCTAAATTAACTTTTTGTTTAAAACGTAAAAAATTACAGCAGGGTAAAGGTCATCTCTTTCAGGGTTTTTAATACGTAACCTTCAGCAGGAAAAGGGGTCCACTCATACAGTGTTTAAAATTTCGAAAAACACCTACGCGGTAAAGGTCCTTTCCCTTACAGTGTTTAAAATTTTCATTTGAACCTACAGGGGGTTTTAAGGCCCGGTTTATAAAAAGTGACACCTCCGTAGGTAAAGGTCCATCTCTTACATTTGTTTTTAATACAGTACCCTACACCCAAGGTAGAGGCCCTTCTCATACAGGGGTTTATAATACAGTGACGCCTACAGTGGGTAAAGGTCCATCTCATCAGTGTAAAATACAGGGACCCTTAAGTGGGAAAAAGGTCCCACGTTTTTTTAAAATTACAGTGACCCCTTTACAGTAGGTAAAGGCCCGTCTTCATTCGTGTTTATAATAGAGTGACACCTCAGTGGGTTTAAGGGGTTTCCTTTCATACTTTTTGTTTTTTAATTCAGTGAACCAAAAGGGAGGTAGTGGTCCATCCACAAAGTGTTCAAAATTTCAGTGACACTACAGTAGGTAGAGGTCCACAGTGTTTTTAAATACGTGACCCCTACAGGGGTTTAAGGTAAAATCTCACACAGTGTTTATAATCCCATTTGGACCCCTACGTGGTAAAGGTCCATCCATACAGTGTTTAAAATTTAACATTGACACGACGTAGGAAAAGGGGGCCCACAGTGTTTTTTTTCCCCTCGTGAACCTACGTGGGTTAGAGGTCCCATCTCATACAGTTTTTATAAAAATTTCCACCACAGTAGGTGAGGTCGTTTCCCCCTACAGGTTTTTTTTTTACAGTGACCCCTAAGTGGGTAGAGGCCCCATCTCATACAGTTTTTATAATCAGTGAACTTCAGTAGGAAAAGGCCCACAGTGTTTAAAATTTCAGGGGCATTTTCAGGGGTTGGGGCCAAACTTACGGGGTTTTTTATAATGCGGTGACACTTACATTTGGGTTTTAAAGGTTACAGTGTTTTTTAATACATTTACACCTACAGTAGGTAAAGGTCCACAGTTTTTTAAAATTTAATTTTGAAAACCTACATAGGAAAAGGGTTTCTCCCGTGTTTTTAATACAGGACCCCTTTCAGTGGGTTAAAGGTCCACAGTTTTTATAATACAGTGACCCAAAACCAGTAGGTAAAGGTCCACGTGTTTTTATTTTACAGTGACCCCTTTACAGTAGGTAAAGGTCCACTCAAAACAGTGTTTATAATACAGTGACACCTCCCTTTGGAAAAGGGTTTTCCACGTTTTTTAAAATTCCCGTGACCCCTACAGCGGGTAAAGGCCCTTTCTCAACAGGTTTAAAAATTCATTTGACCCCTAAAAGTAGGTAAAGGCCCACAGTGTTTAAAATACAGTGAAAATACAGTAGGAAAAAGGTCCTTTCTAATCCGTTATAAAATTTCAGGGACCCCACAGTTTTTAAAGGGGTCCAAAAGGGGTTTTTAATAAGTGAAAACCACAGGGGGGTAAATATCCTTTTCTCATGCAGTGTTTATAATAAGTGTAAATCCCGTAGGAAAAAGGTCCCAGTGTTTATAATACGTGACCCCTTCAGTCTTTAGAGGTCCATCTCATTCAGTGTTTATAATACAGTGACCCCTTACAGTAGAAAAAGGGCCCATCTCATACAGTGTTTATGATCCCAGTGACCCTACAGTGGGTTTAAAGGCCCACAGTTTTTTTAAAATTTCCCAGTGACACCTACAGGGGGTTTTAAAGGTCCACAGTGTTTTTTAATTAGTGACCCCTACAGTGGGTTTAAAGGCCCACATTTGTTTATAAAAACAGGGGACACCTCCCGGGGTAAAGGTCCCAGTGTTTTTAAATGGGGGGACACCTACAGTGGGTTTAAAGGTCCATTTTCTTTCAGTTTTTATAATCAGTGACCCCCTTTACGGGAAAAAAAGGTCCATCTCTTTCGGGGTTAAAAATACGGGGGACACCTACAGTGGGTTTAAAGGCCCCCATCTAATAAAAGTGTTTTTAATACAGTGACATTACAGTGGTAAAGGCCACAGTGTTTATAATACAGGGGACACCTACATTTGGAAAAGGGTCCATTCATTACAGTGTTAAAATTCAGGGGACCCCTACAGTAGGAAAAGGGTTTCCATTTTGATGCTTGTTTGTAAACGTGAACCAAACGTAGGAAAAGGGTTCCACATTTGTTTAAAATTTAACCTGACACCTAAAGTAGGTAGAGGCCCAAATTCTCATACTTTTTTTATAATACAGTGACCCCTTTCAGTAGGGTGGGTCCATCTCTTTTGGGGGTTTTTTTAAAATTCATGGACACCTACAGTAGGTAGAGGTCCTTTCTCTTTACAGTGTTTTATAATCCCGTGACATACAGTAATTTAAAGGCCCACAGGGGTTTATAATAAAAGTGACCCCTTCGTAGGTAGAGGTCCACAGTGTTTAAAATTAAGTGACACCTCAGTGGGAAAAGGGGCCCAGTGTTTAAAATTTCAGGGGGACACCTACTTTAGGTAAAGGTCCATCTCATACAGTGTTTTAAACAGTGACCCCTCCCGTGGGTTTAAAGGTCCCCAGTGTTTATAATACAGGGGACCCTACAGTACCCTAAAGGCCATTCTTACATTTGGTTTATAATACAGTGCCCCTTACATAGGTAAAGGTACCAGTTTTTTAATACAGTGACACAAAGTGGGTTTATAGGTCCCCCAATGTTTAAAAATACAGGGGCCCACCTAAAGAAAGGTTTTAAAGGCCCTTTCTCATGCGTGTTTATAATCCCGTGAAAACCCACAGTGGAAAAGGTCCCAGTGTTTATAAAAACAGGGGAAAACCTACAGTGGTAAAGGTCCCATCTCTTGTAGTTTTTTTTAAAATACAGTGCACCTCCAGTGGGGTAAAGGGTCCAGTGTTTATAAAACCCGTGCCACCTGCAGCAGGTAAAGGTCCACTCTACGGTTTTTAAAATCCCGTGACACCTACAGTAGGAAAAGGGTTTCCACAGTGTTTATAATACATTTGACCCCTCCCAGGGTAAATTTCCATCTCATACAGTTTTTTATTTTTTACGTGACACTACAGTAGGAAAAGGTTTCCATCTCCCCACAGTGTTTATAATCCCAGGCCCTACCTTTGGTAAAGGCCCATTTCAAACAGTTTTTTAAAATTACAGTGACCCTTTCAGTGGGTAACGGTCCATCTAAAACCCAGTGTTTAAAATACGGTGACCCCTAAATTGGGTAAAGGCCCCATCCCCTTACAGTGTTTATAATACAGTGACAACTCATTTGGTAGGGGGTCCCCGGTGTTTAAAATTTACAGTGGACCCTACATTTGGTAGGGTCCATCTCAAAACAGTTTTATAATACAAGGCACCTACATAGGTAAAGGTCCACAGTGTTTTTAATCCCGGGGCACCTCCCAGTGGGGTGAAGGTCCCCCCGTTTTTAAAAAACTTGACACTACGTGGGTTTATAGGCCCTTCTCACACGTTTTTTATAATACAGTGACACTTAAGTAGGTAAGGCCCATCTCACACAGTTTTTATAATCCCGGGGGAACCCTACAGTTTTGAAAGGTCCATCTCATACAGTGTTTTTAATACAGTGACACTCCCAGTAGGTAGAGGTCCACAGTGTTTATAATACAGTGCCCACCTACAGTGGGTTTAAAGGTCCATCTCTTACAGTGTTTATAATACAGTGACCCATCCGTAGGTGAAGGCCCAAGGGTTTTTTAAAATTTTAAAAAAACATTTGACACCTACAGTAGGTAAAGGTCCATCTCAACAGTGTTTATAATAAGTGACACTTCGGGGTAGGTGGGGTTCATCTCATACAGTTTTTTTAAAATCATTTTTACACCTACAGTGGGTTTAAAGGTCCATCCCCATACTTTTGTTTAAAAACCCGAAACCCCTTTAAGCAAGTAAAGGCCCAAATCTCATACGTGTTTATAATACAGTAAAACCTACGTGGGTAAAGGTCCCAGTGTTAAATCCAGGGGAAAACCTACAGTAGGTAGGGGGCCCCTTCTCATACGTGTTTATAATAAAACCCCCTTTACAGTAGGAAAAGGGGCCCACAGTGTTAAAATTTACGTGACCCCTTCCCAGTAGGTAAAGGCCCATATCATACAGTGTTTATTTTTCCCAATGACACCTACAGTAGGAAAAGGGGCCCCACAGTGTTTTTTTAATCGGGAAAACCTACGGGCCCCCCCGGTGGGTCCATTCAAAACAGTGTTTAAAATACAGTGACACCCTTCCCCAGAAAGGTAGAGGTCCACAGTGTTTATAATCCCGTGAACCTACGTAGGTAAGGGCCCATCTCATACAGTGTTTAAATTTTCCAGGGGGACCCCTACAGTAGGGAGAGGCCCAATCTCATACAGTGTTTTTTAATTACGTGACACCTACAGAGGTAAAGGTCCATTCATACAGTGTTTATAATACAGTGAACACCTACAGTAGGTAAAGGTTCCACAGTGTTTATAATACAGTGACACCTACAGTAGGTAAGGTCCATTCATACAGTGTTTATAATACAGTGACACCTACAGTAGGTAAAGGTCCACAGTGTTTATAATACAGTGACACCTACAGTAGGTAAAGGTCCATCTCATACAGTTTTTATAATACAGTGACACCTACAGTAGGTAAAGGTCCACAGTGTTTATAATACAGTGACACCTACAGTAGGTAGAGGTCCATCTCATACAGTGTTTATAATACAGTGACACCTACAGTAGGTAAAGTCCACAGTGTTTATAATACAGTGACACCTACAGTAGGTAAGGTCCATCTCAACAGTGTTTATAATACAGTGACACCTACAGTAGGTAAAAGGTCCATCTCATACAGTGTTTATAATACAGTGACACCTACAGTAGGTAAAGGTCCATCTATACAGTGTTTAAATACAGTGACACCTACAGTAGGTAAAGGTCCATCTCATACAGTGTTTATAATACAGTGACACCTACAGTAGGTAAAGGTTATCTCATACAGTGTTTATAATACAGTGACACCTACAGTAGGTAAAGGTCCTAACAGTGTTTATATATATTCATCCCTAAGTGTAAAGTCACTCACAGGTTTAATCAGTGCCTAGTAAAAGGTCACGTGTTTTAAACAGTGAATAATAGTAAAGTCGTGTTTTACGTCCTACAGTGTAGTATATCAGTGTTAATACGTGACCTAAGAGGTAGTCAAGGTTAATCGTGCAGTATGGTAGGCACCTACTTAATAGTCCCTACATGTAAATCTCTCACAGTTATAAGCCCTCTAGGTAAGTCACGGTTATACAGGCACCTACAGTGGTATACCTAGTGTTTAAAGGCCTCGGTAAAGTCCAGTTTTATATACTCACCTACCAGTAGGCATCTCGGTTTATCAGTACTACAGAATCCATTTACAGTGTTATAATCAGTACCTCCGAAGTAACTCAGTGTTATATAATAACACTACATGAAAGCATTCATGTAATACATAACTAGTAGTAGTCACGTGTTATATACAGTAACACTCCAGTAAAGTCTCTCACGTGTTAATCAGTACCTTACGCGTAAGTCCTCCTCGTTATAATCAGGACACCTACGTGGAAGCAATTTACGTTTAGTATAACACCTCAGCGGTAGGCCACTACAGTTTATACACCCTACCAGTAGTTCACAGTGTATACGTACAAGCAGGTAGCATCATACAGTGTTAACATAACCTACGTGTCTCTGGTTTAATCAGTACACCTAAGTGTAAGGTCACACGTAATAGTGACGTAAGGTAGTAGGCCTTTATACAGTGTTTATACTACAGTGAGTCCACAGGTTAGATCATTGCACTAAGTTTAAAGTGATGATGTATGTAGGTAAGGACCTCACCTCAGTAGGTAAAAGTGTCACTAACAGTGGTAAAGTCACTGTTTAAATACTGCAACAGGTAAAGGTCCATCCAGTCGTTTTATAATACAGTGAACCTAAGTAGTACAGTCGAAGTGTCATTAATACAGTTTAAACCACAGCAGGTAGTAGGCGGTCCATTCAACATGTTTATACAGTGACACCTACAGTAGTAAGGTCTCCAGCAGTGTTCTATAATACAGTGACAACCTACAGTGTAAAGGCCATTTCACACAGTGTTTATAATAATAGGTAAAGTCCATTAGAAGTGTTTATATCATGACACCACAGTGGTAATCATCAGTGATTAATAAGTGACACTACAGTAGGTAGAGGTCATCTACAGTTTTTATAACAGTGCCACTACAGTAGTAGGTCGATCTCATACAGTGTTTATAATACAGTACACCTACAGTGGTAGAGGTCCATCTCTACAGTGTTTATAATACAGTGACACTACAGTAGGTAAGGTCCAGTGTTTATAATCAGTGACACCAACAGTAGGTAAATGTCCATTCTCTTGGCAGTGTTTATAATACAGTGCACTACCGTTGGTAAAAGGTCAACAGTGTTTATATACAGTAACACTACAGCAGGTAAAGGTCACAGTGTTTATAATACAGTAACCATACAGTAGGTAAATGTCCATCCTCATGCAGTGTTTATAATACAGTAAACACCTCAGTAGGTTAAAGGTCACAGTGTTGATTATACAGTAACCTCTACAGTAGGTAAAGGTCCACCAGTGTTTATCATACAATTAACACCTACAGAGGTAAAGGTCCACAGTGTTTATAATAACAGTAACACCTACAGTAGGTAGAGGTCCATTCATCAGTGTGTATTAATTGTCAGTTACAATGTGAGTTAGATCCATGTGAAAGTGTGGCACAGGCATGTGTCGGTCTACATTGTGTTAAATTACGTCAGTTCCGATGATGTACAGTGTTAAATACGAAGTTGTTTATGCAGACGAGTTTCATTTGATATGACTATCAAGTATATTATTATATTATTATATATCGTTATTATTAATATTATTCTTATTATTATTATTATTATTATTTTTATTATTATTATATTATTATTATAGATCGTTGTCATTGTGTTGTTGTTGTCATTTGTTATCTATTGCTGTAAACAACAACACCACAATATAATAATAATAATAATAATAATAATATTAAGAATAATAATAATAGTAGTAATAGTAATAATTAATCATCATCTTCATCATCATCATCCATCATCCTCATCATCATATTAATAATGATATTAACAATAAATCATAATAATATAATAATAATAACAATAAAAACATAAATAATAATAATGATGATAATAATAATAGTTGTTGTTGTTGTTGTCGTACCCTGGCTAAAAGACTCCAGGGATCATCCAAACAGCCGAAGTACTTGAACACTATGGTACAAATGCATCAGCTGGGGATGAGAACATTACGTGTGTGACCGTTTTTGATTACCCCGCCACATGGGCAGCCACCCTCCGACTTCGGGGGATTTTAGAGACTGATAATGTTATGCTAGGGGCTTGTCACAACTGAAGACAATCCCGCATAACTATGCAGAGCATAACAACATTTTGATGTAGCCTTGGTGTTCTAGCCTATGTCAATTAGCCTGACACAGCCTTAAGCCAAGGCAGATAATAATAATAATGATTATAATAACAATACTAATGATTATAATATCAACAATAATATTTAACAGTACTATTAATATTTTTTTATCATCATCATCATCATCATTATTATCATCATAATTATTATTTTTATTATTATTACTATTATCATTATTGAGTAGTTTTATAACTCCTGTTTTTGGTTTGAGATCACGCTCTAAGCACTATACAATCTACTATCATACATGTCAAAAAGAAAACCAGTTATGTGTCAAACAACGTGTACAGACTAACATACGTATAGCCCTGTTTATACAGTGTTTAAATTTTCATAATTCCAATGTGTGCAGACCTGTCTTTGTGACACTGTATGCAAATCACAATCTTTACAACAGGCAGATCTAGAGATGTAATCTGTTTCCATGTTTTCATCTACTTTGTAATCAGTGAAGGAATGTTCTTGTTTCTCAGAGGTAGGCGTGCCTGTAATGTCTACTCACCACTTGGAGCTGCTGAGAGCTGTTCACTGCCGCAGTCAGCTGAGCTGAGGTGATGTTAGGTAAAAGAGGCGCCTTTGTCATCCTGATGTTGCCGCCAGCCATGTCGTGTACAAGGTGCTTCAGTGCGAGTTCCTGATTGTCCAGTTGCTTTATGGCCTTCATGACAACCTTGGCGATGCTCTTATTTTGGTCTGCTAGTGACTGTGTAGATAGGTACTGCCCTCCCCCAACAGATTTGACCTCACCCACCAGAATGCCATACTGGCGGTGGAGAATGATGATATCACATTCTCCATCAACAATGTTGGGGGGAATGGACGAGCGAGTGATAGAGGGGAGTTGAGAAATGATGATGTTGGTGGGGTTGATGTGATGCTGGGGTTATTTTTGTTGTCCAGGTACTTCCTGAACATCATCTGCGAAATTACTATCATGACCTCATTGATACCCCTCAGGCCTGGAGACACTGGGACTGCGCCTTATCATCCCTAAGATCACTCTCCTGGACGGGTGGGACCTGCAGACTTGATGGGACAGCTGTGAAAACTGTGCCTGCTGGGGAGGAGGACTGAGATGATGCTGATGCTGATGGCTGTGATGATGCTGATGGCTGTGATGATGCTGATGGCTGTGATGAGGTTGATGGCTGTGATGATGCTGATGGCTGTGATGATGTTGATGGCTGTGATGATGCTGATGGCTGTGATGATGTTGATGGCTGTGATGAGGTTGATGGCTGTGATGATGCTGATGGCTGTGATGATGCTGATGGCTGTGATGATGTTGATGGCTGTGATGATGCTGATGGCTGTGATGATGCTGATGGCTGTGATGATGTTGATGGCTGTGATGATGTTGATGGCTGTGATGAGGTTGATGGCTGTGATGATGATGATGCTGATGGCTGTGATGATGCTGATGGCTGTGATGATGCTGATGGCTGTGATGAGGTTGATGGCTGTGATGATGCTGATGGCTGTGATGATGCTGATGGCTGTGATGATGCTGAGGACTGTTGCTGTTGATCCGTTCTGACAAGAGAAGTCTCCCCAGCAACAGTTTCCACAGAGTGGGGAATCCGACTGAAGAAAAGGGGCGGGAAGAAATGGGTTGTCTGAAGGAGATCAGGGTACATTGACCGAACAAAGGGGACCCAGGCATCCTCTGGAGCACTCCCTCCCTGCAATAAACCATCATCCCTGTTGTTTTCTTTTCATCAACCCTTGGTCTTTATCATCATCATCATCATCATCATCATCATCATCATCATCATCATCATCGTTATTATTATCATTATCATTATCATTGTTATTGTTATTGTTATTATTATTATTATTATTATTATTATTATTATTATTATTATTATTATTATCATTATCATTATTATTACTGTTATTATTGCCATCATTCTTACTTCATTCATTCATTCATTCATTCATTCATTCATTCATTTATCTTTTCATAGGTTGTTGCATACTTTGGTTATGTGCATCCTGAAAATACACCCATCAAGAAATGAACGGCTCCACGTTAAACCTTCAGCCTGACCGGCCTGCATCTGTCACCACCAACCAAGGATAACACCAGGCAGTTTAGGTTCAGTCCTCTCTGTGCCGTTTAGTGATTGAAGCGATGGCAAGGGATCTCTGTCTGCTGCTGCCATTTCCACAGCTTAAACTCACTCCATCTGTCTGTCTGTCTTTTTGTCTCTGCTTATTGATGTATTGTCATTTAATAAATGATTCTAGTCTTGGGTATTATATCAATAGTTAACAGAAAGGCGACGAGGGAGTTATGATGGTCTCTCTCTCTCTCTCTCTCTCTCTCTCTCTCTCTCTCTCCTCTCTCTCTCTCACACACACACACACACCACACACACACACACACACACACACACACACACACACACACACACAGAGTTATTAAGAACGACAAACTGTGAGGGCTTGGTCAGGTTTTGAATTGTGGTCCCAGACGGAGGTGCCGAATCCAGATCGTGCTGATCATGACATGGAGTTTGTCTGACCATGGTTTTTGTATTGAATACCGTACAAGTTAAAACAATAACTTAAGTGAACTTTGAAAAGCTATCTTAGATGTTTTTTTTTTTTTTTTTTTGCGATTCAGGAGTCTTTATACAATTAACTCTGTTGTCTGCTAGGATCAAAACGTCAACAATGCAACAAAAATAGAAATGGCAAGTTAAATCATCGTTTTCTGATATGGCTGATCAAACATAAAGAAATGATAGATTTAATGTAAATTAACTACAACTTCTAAAAAATATTGATGAGACAAATACCAAAGCAGCATTAGTAGTTCCTATAATAATGATGCATGATGTTTATTTTTATCATGTACATGTGAAGCAGAGAGACACTCGTAGACTAGATGGACTAATCCATGTGTTCATATAACCTTTGTATTTAATGAAACTTACTTTCCTAATTCCTTAATTAAGCTACAATAATGCCACTCTTTTAATCTGGAGATAGAAAGCGGATCCTTCAAATTGTAGACCTATTTCGTTTGTACTAAGCCATTTCAAAGCACACTAATGAAAACTTAACGTGTCGTATTGCATGACATAAAGTACGCCATCCCAACCGGCCTGGATTTAGAGCCAACCATTCTTGCCACAACATTGACAGATCTATTGATCAATAGATAGCAAATATAGATGATTCACAATTCACAAGCTTTCTGTTAATTGATTTTCCAAAAGTTTTTAACGGCATTGATCACAAATTATTCCTGAGAAAACTAGTTATCTATTAATTTTGCAGATTTCTACCACAAATATTTGGTGTACCTCAAGGACCAGGTCTTGGTTCTCTTCTTTTTTTTATTTTTGTTAAACTCTGTGTACATGGTCTGCCTTATATTGTCTTAGATATCAAACGCTTTTGTACGATCTTTGCTGATGACACATTTAACCACTCGAGCTATTCAGACCTAAATCAACTTTTCCACTGAATTATACGAAATATGATCAATTAGTCAACTGGACTAAACTAAATCCGATTATAGCTTCGTGTCAGAAAAGACAAAATTTAACTTCGATTTTGCTTGCTATACATACATCAGTGACAAACAAGTTGAAGTTAGCACTTAAAATAGTTTGGGAGTCAACCTAGACAATGATCTCAGGTGGTTACTCCATATTAATTGTATAAGCAAACGTGCATAACCAAAAAAAGTCTGTTCAGCTTTAGATAAACAACCCCCTCTGGACATAAACGTATGTAAGCACTTTTACCACTGTTATTGATTATGTCTCTTTTTTTTTCTTTAAAAAAAAAAAATTCTTGTAGTGTTGATTCGCTGAAACCGTTATTACGTGTTCGCAGGCAAACTCTCAAAGCTACATTTATTACAAAAATTGTCTTCAGTAATACCTCAGAACTATAGCAATAGTACAATCAAGCAAAGCTGATCTACGGATAATGAATGGCAACGCACCTTTGGCTCTAACCACAAAATTTCCTTTCAACTAATCAAGATACACCAATAACATGCTTATCAATAAAGCCAGAACTGATCTCTTCAAAATCACTGTAGCCTACTTAAATGGTACACTTTGTTGTTGTTTTTATCATTATCGTTATCATGTTGTTGTTGTTGCTGTAATCTGCATCTTCTCCCCTTCAACCTCGGTTTCATTCTGTAGTCTTAGTTGTTTACTCAAGATCAAATTTAGCACCCAGATCGAAGATTTATGCGACTGTCTAATCATCTCTTGCTCTTATTGTTTTGAGTGTATCCATCCATCCTAAAGAAGACCAAATAGGTCGAAACGTATTGCGTTTGTTTAGTAGTTTGTTTATTCCTTGTTCTGGCAGCCAAGTTCTTGTTTAAATTTTCGTTTGTAGTCAGCCTACTTTGACTACGATTGAAATAAAGCATGTTGAAGACTTTAAAAGAATCAATTTAACAGCCCATCTATGAAGACTGAAAAACGCTTTCGATCACTAGTCGCTGGTCAAGTCCCATATCTTCGAAGCATATGTAAAATGAGATTTCATGAAAAAAGAAAAAAAAAAGTAGGACACAATGATGTTGGTCCAGAACTGTTGTACTTGGAAAGATGGGGAAAAAAATTCTGAGAAAAAAAGTTTATGGATCATCATAACATGTTCTGGCCATGACAAACAACTGTCTACAATAACACCTTGAAATTTGTGATGATCAGCTTCCTCAATCATCTCACTGTTTAATATTGAGAAGGTAAGGTAATGTCGCTTATAGCCCAGCCAACCGCAGAGGGCCATGTCAGGGCTGTCACCATGTTGAAGTCAGCTTACAAGTCATTAAGAAAAAAAAAGAAAGAAAGAGCATTCACGCAACCCTATGAAATACACATTCAAAAACACACCAGGAATTTTGTTAAAAATCTGTCCTTCCTAAAATCTTAGATCAGATGAAAAATGTTGATCTCTTTCAGATACTCAAAGACTATGTTTACGTGGGACATCTCTGAACAAGGTTTTCATGGAGTCTGCTGTAAAGTGTTTATGTCTCAAATCATGCGAGTCCCAACACTAAAAGAACATGTTTCAATGTGAATGGTACATGACATGGAATGCACCAAGGAGCTTCTCACCATTTGAAAGATAAGAAAGGGTGTAAAAGGAGTGACCTGAATGCAAACGGCACAAGACTGTTCTTCTTTATGGCCGCCTTGGGAACATAGTAAAAAAAAAAACTCTTTCAGGTTTGGGCGGATTTTTTTAATAGTTTGTTAGCTGTCTTCAAGTTCCATTCCTCTTGCCAGAGGTCTTTGACACAAGCCTGCGTTTGGGGTTTCAAATCGGTGTGAGGGATAGACTATCTGCTCAACTCTTTCCCTGTGGCTGAGAACCCAAGCAATAAACTAAGTTGTATCCATGTGATTTCAGGGAGGTGTACAGTTCGAATGATTTCAGTGGTTGAGGGTGCTTGAGGTTACAGCTGGCAACGGCCTACAAAGCAGACAGGCAGTCTGACAAAATGAGAGAACCTTTTTTATTTTGTTTAAGTGACATTTCAAAGCCAAAACCCAAAGGGCTGTCAACCAGCGTGTAAATGGAGTGTCGGAGAAACCTTTAGAACATCTCTGAGGAGGACTTTGCCAATACTCGCGAGGCAACCCCCTCCTCAGTTTTGGAACAGTCTGTAAAAATTTCGAAGGTGGAGGAACGTGGAACAGAGTTTTGTGAAAAAGGACTTGTTTTGGGGAGTTTCAAAGAGAATTCAAAACAGTAGTTCCGGGGTAATTTTCAGCCAATGGTTCAAGGGGGTTTTACTGCGCAGCATAAGGGCTGTAAACGGATGGTCAGAGCTCCAAATCGTGTGAACCCCTTGATGGGGGAGGGGGTAAAACTTTGCGGGTGGGAAGGGTCTGCCAAAGCCGTAATATACCCCCATAGTCCATTTGGAGCGATCAGACTTGTAAAGATGGAGGAGAGTTTTCTTGTCAGCGCCCTAAATCCTGTGTGCACAACACTCAAAATGTTCAGCAAAGCCCAGTTTTCCATTGTTATCCTTCAATTGCTTACTCTTTGATAAAGAAGAAAATAAAACAAGACGCAAAAAGCATCATTTTCCTAACCCCACTTTATTTTTGAAACCCTTTTTTCCCACCTCTCCCTATACAGCTCTGATACATAAAAAAAGTTTGCCCTTAAAATTTTAACATATCCAAAGAAGACTTTTTTTGGGATAAATCGAATGTTTTTTCAAAATTTATAAAAGAGCATACAATTTTCGTTTATGAAAAAAAAACCTGTTTCGGAAAAAGGGCCCCCATAAAAAGTAAAACAATGATAACAGTCGCAACACCTTTTTGAAACCCAGCTTGGGATCACCATAATGTTGTTTTTCTTACCCCTTTTGCAAGTTTTATTTTTGTTTAGTTTTTTACCCCCTTTTTTAAAGATGGGGGATGGGTATGATTATTGACTCCTCCATTTACCCGGAAAATACCCACCAAACGGGTTTTTTAAAAAAAAAAATTCAAGCAAAACTGCACAACGGGCAGAACAGTGTTTGAACGTTCAAAATAATATCATTGGGGCCTGCGCTTTTAAATTTTTTTTTTTTTTTTTTTTTTAATTTTTTAATACCACTTTCTTCACTAATGGGAGGGTTCAAAAAAGCATCAGGCTCATCTTCAAACCCCCCCTTGTTTTGCTCATTTCAATATTTAAATCAAACAAAGCTTGAAAAGTTGAAACTACATGTCAGTCGGAATGTTATTTCTGGGTTTTTTTTCCTTTTTTTGGCAAAATTTTAAACAACTGGTAAAAAAAAAACTCCCTCTGAAAATTTTTTAATCTACTAACTTTTTTAATGTTTTATTATTTTTCCTTTTCTTAAGAAATTTTTTAACCAACCCGGGGCTATTGCTACGAATCCTATCACGTCTTTACAGTACAGGACTTTTTTCTCAGTAACGCCCCAGCCTTTTTTTTTATTAAGAGCACATTCGGGAAATTTTTCTGTCCTTGATACTCTGCCCCGGACTCTGTGTAGTTTTTTTTTTGGGGTAAAAAATTCAGCACAATTATTAACATTTATAAACATATTTGTCATTTTTAATCTACATCTTTAAAACTTATGGCAATAAATACTTTTACTAGTTTTTTTCATCATAAAGGTATTATAAAACAAAGAACGCTTTCATTTTTCCGAAAATTTTTTTAGCTGCCTTGACCTTTTTACTCAAAATTATCTACTAAGTTTCCACAAGGAAAAAAGCAGAAGTGAAAAAGGAAATTTTAAAAAAAAGAACGAGGTGATACGGGAAATGATCAGACAAAGTTCTACAACCTGTCCTCACCAGACATCGCATAACAGAGTAAAAAGTTTTCGACAACAAAGAATGCGTTGACACGCTCCCGGCCAAAACAGTATAGCAACCTTTCGGGCCCCCTTTAAAACATGCGTTTAAAATACCCACGTTCAAAGCAGTGCAAGTTTAATAACGATTTTCCCGTAATTGTTTTAATTTGTATTTTAAAGCATTGGTTATGTAAGAGACTGACAAATGTGCCATGTATAAAAAAACTTAATAAACCCGAAAATTCCTGGAAATATCAGAATTCTACCATTAAGCCCCCCCACCTTTCGTTTAACAAAACATCATTTGTTATCAAAAGGTCAATTAAAAAATACTTCCAGTGAACTAATACCATCACTACTCAAATAGACATAGAAAGGAGAACCTTCTGGGGGAATGTTGAGCAAATAAAAATTCCCGTCTGTTTTAAACAAAATTTGTCAATCAAGCAGACAAAAAGTTGGAATTTACTTCAACAGGAAACAAGGGGAAAGAAATCGTTTTTTTTTCACAAATTCACCCCAATCGTCTCCCTTTCTTGTAAATGTAAATGCTGGGCCTTTAAATTTTAAACTCAATAAACGACCACCGAATTCCTCCTAAATGCGGAGTTTAACAAACAAAGTCAAACTGATAAGGACAAAAAATAAAAACGGGAAACAAAAAAGTTTTTGACATTACAAACCTTTTCTTCCTGTAAAGAACAAAAAGGGTTCTTTACAGTAGGGAAAAAAGTGCTGTTCGAAGTAATCACACGTGGAACAGGTCGGGAGCTCTGCCACCGGTTTCCCAAAGAAAATGTTTCACGGTGACACTTTCCCCCATGACCGAGAGGTTTAAAGGTGTTATGCACTTGGGGTTCCCATTTTTGTCGTATTTTTCATGTGGCCGGCCGACCCCCCTTTTTGATTAGTTCAAGTTTTCATGGGTACGGAGGAAGACTTTTTCCATCGATAATAATATCAAAAAACAGAAGGCTTTTTTCCCGCGGGTCTTTCCTTCTTGAGATAGGAGAAGGGCACTCTGATTTCCCCGCCGGAAAGAACTTTCCCAAAAAAGATTTGGGGGGGCCTTTAATTTTGCCCCTTTGGGGAGAGAGAGAGAGAGGGAGAGAGAGAGAGAGAGAGAGAGAGAGAGGGAGAGAGAAGAAAGAAACTCGAATTTTTAAGATTTTGTAAAAAAACCTATCCCCCTTTAAAGGGGGGTTTTACAAGGGAAAACAAAAGATTAACACATTTAAAGACGGTATCCAAACACTAGGGCATTCAAAAAAATATTTCGAACAACACCGCAATGCAGTCAAAAAGATAAAAGTTTTTCCCAAGGGGGCGCTGTTACTAGGAAACATTAAACAACAAAACCGGGAAACTTTAGGATTTTTGTAAAATTAAAAGGGAATATACTGTTTCCTTAAACTGTCAAAAATCACGCCCCTAAAAAGCAATCGTTTTCACGAAATTTTCATAAGACATAAAGACTTGTGTTTGATGCCGTTTTGGGCTATAAAAATGTACCTTTCAGGCGGAAGTGTCAACCGAAATCTTTTCATAATTTTGCAATTTTCATCAAAGTCTAAAAGTAGATTTACTGTGCACAGTAAAAGAGTCACGAAACATATCGTCGTACAAAACGCTCATGTTATTTAGGCGCACCCAATTAAACCATAAATCCCCCAAATCGTTTTGCTATAAAAGTATCGTACATTCGTAACACAAATATTTTTACTGAAATTTTTCAAATTCCCTTTAAAAAGATGCAAGTTTTTTCAGTAAATTTTAGCCAATAACAGACGAAATTTACAACCAATTGCACGAAGTAAACCCGTTCAGCCATTGTAGACAATATGAATTTGGGACGAGTTTTAACACAGAAAATTTTCGCGCATCAATGCACTTTCTCACAGTGCAGGAGGTATTTTGTAATCCCCCAAAATCAAAAAACCCAAATGATAAGGGTTGAACCCGACATCAAACAACCTAAAAATAGATTAAGAATAGTTATTCAAATACGAAGCTGTGGATTTCACACAGCATGCTTCTTAGTTTTCCTTTAAAAACTTTCACACGCAACAAAACTATGCCAGGGGAAATATAGAAACCAGACTTTATATGCATTTAAACAGGCAAAACAAAGACCCCTCAAATATCCATCTTTCTTCGCACTTTAAAACCCCCCTTTTAAAAAAGGGTATATTACTTTTACTCAATTATTTTAGACTTATGCTAAACTCTTCTTTGAGGGTGCTCAGTTTTGGCTTGTAAATAACTACTTTTTTAAAAAGAAAAAAATCATTGCAACAAGAGGGTAAATATTTCAAAAGCTCGGCATGAACGTAAAAATAAGCCGGGAATTTCTGATGACTTTTTAAGTAATTTTTTTCACCCCGTTTAAAAGCCCGAAGAACACTGGGGAAAGTACTCAGTAAGCCCGGGCCCCACTTTTCCCCCTAACGTACTACTTTTTTACCAGCAATATAATTTACCCCTAAAGTGTTCTTTAACAATATGGACTAAAAGGGCCCCCCCTTTAAAACATCAAAAAAATTTCGAAATCTATAAATCAAAATAAAGTCAGTATTTAGGACAACGGTTTTTTCACACAAGCCATTTAAAAAAAAAGATGTCGCAGTAAGTATTCCCCTTTTAAACCCGCCTGATATTCCCCTGTAATATTGGGTTTTCCCCAACCCATGCTTGCGTCGTATGTTTATAATGGTCCCGTTACTTTACTTCCCTTTTTACACAAACTAATGCCTCTGTAATGGCAAGATACAGATTCATTCCCCCTATTTCCCAATATATTTAAAACCCCTTTTTAAAAATACACTGAAATTTTTTTTAAATGTGGAACTACCCCTTCTTGTGCATTCTTCAATATCTCCCCAGACACCATCAGAGCCTGCCGCTTTCGTAGGCTTTGATTTATGCAGTGCCAACAAATCTTCTTCCTCTGTTACAGGTAGCTTAATATGTAACAAATTATGATTAGGTGTATCAACATCACCATTTTGATAAATAGCTATTTCATGTCCCCCCCCCCCCCCCACCCCCAATAATGCTTAGAAATGTTGAAACCATTCATTAATAGTAATCTGATTCTTTGTTTTGTTCCTTTTTGGAATAGATATGTGTGCAGTTCCCCCCAAATCACGTTGATTATTGACAGTAGAAACTAGATCATCAATCAACATAGCATTATGCAATTTCGTTTTACGAAAAATGATATTTTCATATTCCCTTCTACATTTCTGATAACGCTCCATATGCTCGTCATTCAATGTTTTTCCTTAGCTGAAGTGATTGAAGATAAGTGATTGCTCGTTCATCCTTGTTGTCCTAATTCTTTTGTATCTTGCCTGAAGAAGACCTAAGAGGTCGAAACGCGTCGTGTTTTGTCTTGTGATTCGTTTGTCCATTGTTGATTTTTGTTGTTGTTGTGTTGTTGTTGTTGTGTTTTTTTTTAGCGGTTCGCTAACATTTATCTAAGATTTGTTTAGATTTCTGCCTGCAGTGGTCTCACTTTGCAAATAAATATCCAAAATAAAATCCACTGGCAAGATAAAACTCAGGCTTAAAACAATATGGACTCATGGAATATGAAGATTTTAACTGAAAAACGGAGAAAGGAGTACACACAGAATTTGTTTCAAAAACAAATCTGGGAATAGCGCAGGCTATTGACCACAGTAAAGAAAAATAAGTGTAATTAAAGTACTAAAGATTCAGCGGTAAGCAAGCAAAATGATCAGTAAAAGCAACCAAAATAGGTAGCTGAGTACAGCTGCACACATCAAGATGCTACTTCAGACAGTAGCAAATCAAAATAAAGGGGAAACAAGCAGACATCTTATGGCAAAACAAAAAAATGCAACAGAAAAACAAAATCAATCAAATCTGATCACATTCATGTCATCACATGGTCATGTGTAAAGAAAAATGATGGCCACGAAAAAGACAAACATGTCAAAGGGATGGGGGGGGGGGGGGGGGCACACCTTATCCTGAAAAACACCCTAACTAGAATATGACAATGTACGTATGCAACTAGATAGGTGCTTATGGTGGAGAAGGTAGGGGGAGGTTTTGAAAGGCAAGAAGAGACCCTCGCAGATACAAGACACGCACTCACTCGACCCCAAGTCGGGGTCACCTCTGTCACATGACTGTACCCATGCACACACTTACATGCACACAGAGACAGTCATACGCCCACATGAAACAACACATCTGACGCCTTTCTTTCCACACAATAGACTAGAATATGATTTAACATTTCTCCCATGGTAAAAAAAAAAGAAAGAAAAAAAAATTTGCCTCCACTCACGCACCACTTCTTTTGGCGTGAGGTTTATTTTTCTCTTTAAACATTTCTTCTCTTTTTTCCTTTCAAAACATTTTTATTCCACAACAGTAATGATTTTTTTTTCCATTTTGAACAAAGTGATAACATTGTTCTCGTATAAATGTCTCAGTCAGACTGACCTTAAATCTTTTGCCCATTTTACAAACTCCTTTTCAGGTCACACAGACGACCAATTTACCTCACATAAACAACAATCCATTCTGGGTTCACAGACACCATTTACCTCACATAAACAACAGTCCATTCTGGGTTCACAGACACAGTTTACCTCACATAAAACAACAGTCCATTCTGGGTTCACAGACACCAATTCTCTTTGAATTTTTCAATGAGGAAAATAAAACCTTCTTCTGTTCAATCACAAAAATGACACTTCTTTCCGAGAGACAACCTTTCAGTTACAAAAAAATAT
>CM031629.1:39270721-39273221 GCA_018398815.1 Conus ventricosus | reverse complement strand
GACCGGTAGTCGTCAGTCTGAGAACAATCACAGTGTGATTGCCTCGGCCTTCAATTTTGAAAAGAGGAGAGCGGCATTTCACGAGTGCTGCGTTCAGCACCAGTTCTAAGGTAGACGGGAGTCCCTCCACAAGTATGTTCATGGAAATCTTTTGGAAAACACTGCAATGTTTTGCTGCTGGTAAAAAGGACATCTTGCTTGCTGCAAAGCAAAGGAAGCTACCGAGAGATAAGATAAGATAATGTTGCTTATAGCCCAGCCGACCGCAAATGGCCACATCAGGGCTGAGCTACCGAGAGAGAGAGGAGAGAGAGAGAGAGAGAGGAGAGAGAGAGAGAAGAGAGAGAGAGAGAGAGAGAGAGAGAGGGAGAGAGAGACAGACAGAGAGACAGAGACACAGAGAGAGGCATGGCACATGCACCATGCAGGCAGGCACACACACACAACACACACACCACACACACACCACCTCACACACACAACACACACCACACACACACACACACACACACACACACAAACACACACACACACACACACACACACACACACACACACACACACACACACACACATACACACACACACACACACACACACACATGTGCTTCTACACATACCAAACACAAGAAGAAGAAGATGATGATGATCATAATGATGGTGGTGATGATGATGATGATGATGATGGATGATGATGATGATGATGATGATGATGATGATGATGATGATAAAAATGAGGAGCAACAACAACAACAAAAACAAACAACGACAGCAACAACAACGACGACAACAACGACAGCACACATCACTTGCGGTTGTTTACTGGCCATGATCCGTCTGAAACAACGTACGGGGCACGGTGGTGATGATCAGGACACTCAGAGTCAGGAACCTACAGGGAAAAACAAATATGTATTATGGACCACAGAGATGAAGTTTTAAAGTGGATGTAAGTGTGTTGTGCGAGAGATTACATGGGTTTCGTAAAGAGTATTAAATAAGAACAATGTAACATATCTATGAAATATCTAAAGTGGATACAAATATATATTGTGTAGAAGATGGAGAAGATTTGTAAAAAGGATGAAAATATTTCATGTGACAGATATATGTGATTTCTAAAGTGTATACAGTAAGAATTGTCTATCAGTAGATGATGGTCCTAAAAGTGGATACAATCAGTAATGTGTAACAGATAGGTAAGGTTTCTAAAGTGGGTACAATAAGTATTAGTAACATATAACTGAGGTTTCTAAAGTGGATGCAATAAGTAATATGTAACAGATAGGTAAGGTTTCTAAAGTGGATACAATATTAAGTAATATGTAACAGAGAGATGAGGTTTCTAAAGTGGATACAATAAGTAGTATGTAACCGACAGATGACATTTCTAAAATGGATGCAAATATACATTATGTAACAGATAGATGAGATTTCTAAAGAGGATACAAATACACATTATGGAACAGATATATGTGATTTCTAAAATAGATAAATAAGTATTGTGTTTCAGATAGATGGCGTCTGTAAAGTGGATACAATAAGTAATATGTAAACAGACAGATGACGTTTGTAAAGTGGATACAATAAGTAATATGTAACAGATAGATGACGTTTGTAAAGTGGATACAATAAGTAATATGTAACAGACAGATGCGGTTTCTAAAGTGGATACAAATACACACTAATGTAACAGATAGATGAGATTTATAAAATGGGTGCAATAAGTATTATATAAGAGATAGATGAGGTTTGAGATATATAAAGTGCATACAAATAAGTCTAATGTATTATTGAATAGACTGATTAGTTTTAAATGGAATGAAAATAGTATCATGTAACAGATAGATGAGTTTGAGATGTATAAAGTGGATATAAATGAATCTTATGTATTATTGAACAGACTGATCATTTTAAAGGGATAAGATAGTATAGTGTAACAGGAAGACGAGGTTTTCCAAAGTTAGACGGATGTTTATTTTCTGACAAAGGGATGAGGTTTCTACAGTGGATAAAATGTGTATTCTGTAAAAGACAGATGAGTTTGTTTTAAAGAAGATGAAGTGTATATTATACACCAGATAGATTAGGTAGTTACAGCGGATACAATGCATATCGTGTAACAGACAGGGGTTTGTTTTCAAATAGCTGAAGTGTATATTATACAACAGATAGATGAGGTTTTCTACAGTGGATGCAATGTGCATTATACAACAGACTGATGAGTTTATTTAATAGAGGAAATGTGTATATTATACAACAGACGATGAGGTTTCTACAATAGTTACAATATGTATTATGTCACAGCTGCAAAGCTACTCCATCCAGCTGTGCCTCTACCAACAAATGTAAAAATTAAAAGCGCTGACCATATTCCTCTGAGTTAAGCAACTGGAATTCAACAAAGATCATGTTTGTTTACAATGTCCAGAGATACTATGCCATGTTATATCAATGCCTTTTTAAAGATTGAACAGCTCTTCTCGCATGAAGAAATTTT
>CM031629.1:39255721-39260721 GCA_018398815.1 Conus ventricosus | reverse complement strand
ATGAGAGCAAATTTCAAAAGTACATGCCTCTTTGCTATGCTCTTAGTGATGCCGGATTTAGCACGAAAGTGGTTGTTCTTGTAATAGGTTCACTAGACATAGTTCATAAAAGAGTGGTTTCAGGACTTTCAATGTTAGGTCTGCCCATAACAAAATGTAAACAACTCGCAAAATACTTGAGCATGTCTGTCATGATGGTTCTAGGCGTGTTTGGTCAAGGCGGAATCACCTCATGAACCAGCATTGAAACTGACAGATGATGGCTCTTAAACTGTGCTATAAATAGTATCAGCTGACTAAAGCACTGATTGACAAAGAATTGGAGCTGCCAGCCGGAGACAGAAAGGGCGTGGGACAAAGAGAGAAAGAGGGGGAATAGAGAGAGAGAGAGAGAGAGAGAGAGAGGAGAGAGAGAGAGGGGAGAGAGAGAGAGAGAGAGAAGAGAGAGAGAGGAGATGTAAAGTATACTTTTATCGATGCGCCTGCAATCTGGACAACTGTGCATTTGTTGTTGATTTGACAAGTTGATGCATTAAAGTAATTGATATGTATGTATGTATTAGTATGTATGAAATGTATGTATGTGTGAGCCCTGCATGTGTGAGTTTGTGTGTGTGTGTGTGTGGTGTGTGTGTGTGTGTGTGTGTGGGGTGTGGTGTGTGTGTGTGTGTGTGTGTGTGGGGTTTCACATTTGGTAGAGAAACATAAATGGAGGAATGGCTATTGGTGAGACAGAATCCTTCTCTCTCTCTTCTCTCTCTCTCCCTCCTCCTCTCTCTCTCTCTCTCTCTCTCTCCTCTCTTCTCTCCTCTCTCTCTCTCTCTCTCCTCTCTCCCCTATCTGATGCTGTGTATGAGTGTGTGTTGGGGGGTGTGTGGGTGGCGTGTGTGTGTGGGTGTTGTGGTGTGTGGGGTGTGTGTGTGTGATTGTGTGTGTGGGGTTTGGTGTGTGTGTGTGTGTGTGGTGTGTGTGTGTGTTGGGGGAGGGGGTGTGTGTGTGTGTGTGGGGGTGTGTTTGTGTGTGGTGGTGTGTGTGGGGTGGGGGTGTGTTGAATCTGCGCACACATGTGCAAATCAATCCTATCTCCTCTCCCCTTCTCTCTCTCTCCCCTTCTCTCTTCTCTCCTCCCCTCTCCCCCTCTTTTCCTTCTCTCTCTCTTTCTTCTCTCTCTCTCTCTCCCTCCCCCCTCTTTTCTCTCTCCCTCTCCCCCCGTGTGTATGTTATGTATGAAATTGTGTAGTCTGGCGTGTTTTGAGTTTGTGTGTGTTGTGTGTGTGTGGGGTGTTTTGGGTGTGTGTGTGTGGTGTGTGTGTTCACATTTGTTGAGAACATAAATGGATGGAATGCTAGTTGGTGAGACAGAACCCTTTCTCTCTCTCTCTCTCTCTCCCTCCCTCTCTTCATCCCTCTCTCCTCCCCCTCTCTCTTCTCCCCTCTCTCTCTCTCTCTCTCTCTCTCTCCCCTCTCTCTCTCCTCTCTCCTGAATCCGTGTGTTGAGTGTGGGGTGTGTGGGTTGTGTGTGTGTATGTGTGTGTGTGTGTGTGTGGTGTGTGTGTGTGTGTGTGTGTGTGGGGGTGTGTGTGTGTGTGTGTGTGTGTGTGGGTGTGTGTGCATGTGTGGGGTGTGTGTGTGGTGAGTGTGTGTGTGTATGTGTGTGAGAGTGAGATGTGAGTGTGTGTGTGTGTGTTTTGGTGTGTGTGCACAGGCGCGTATGTACGTGTGTGTGTGCGTGTGTGTGTGTGTGTGTGTGTGGTGTGTGTGTGTGTGTGTGGTGTGTGTGTGTGTGTGGGGTGTGTGTGTGTGTGTGTGTGTGTGTGCATGCATGGGCAAATAAATCCCCTCTGTACAACAAAAATCAAAAGCACAGTGAGCAAAGAAATGTTGAACAGGAAAAACAGGTTAGAATTCTTCCTACCCCCTTTCGCCATCCACCATCCTCCTCATCTCCCTATCCTGAACCAATCGCAGGGATCCCAGCACAGCACTTTAGTTTTCTTATTGGTTGGGAAACCATGTCTTTGTAAAGAACTTTGGGAGTGGAGTTGTGTGGTTTATGACCTCTTTTATCACGCCATTAAGGCAGCCATATGCAACTTCGGATAAGGGGCATGCTATGTAAAAACGTATCATTCATAGCAATGGCCAAACTGGCCTTCTCTTCCAAAACTTGATGATGGAATTTTACATGTGTGCAAAATGTTTGCGTGTGTTTCACACACGGAACCTCAGTTTATAGCCCTCATTTAAATGACTGTAGGGAAATGGAGTCAGAACCAATGTTAACTCTGATGGAAATATCCCCTGTACCAAAACTGTGTGGAGATTTGAACCCACAACCCCAGGATCACAAAGATTACAAGTCCGGCACTTTACCACTGAGCTTTTCCCAGCCCCTTTCATGCCATTGCTTAGGATTTTGTTTGCTTGCTTTTTGTTTATTGTAAGTTTCCTTCTTTTTCACCACCCATGTCATCATTACTTTTATGAAACAAGGATTTTGTCTCACATACATTTTAAACGTTTTTTCCCAGGGGGCAGGGTGACACGTGAACAATGAGGGTGGAGGGAGATGGGGAACACGAAGAAGGAGAGAGGGGGGATACTCTAGTATAATTTCTGAGGTGTTTGTGATACTGTGGGGGGTTGTGTTGGAGAGGGTGGGAGGGTAGGTAAGGGAGGGATGAGAGTTAGCACGGTGGATTGAGGAGGTTATCAACATACCGTTCACAAGGTCTGAGTTGGCACGGGTGGACTGAGGAGTTATTAACATATCCGTTTCACGTGGTCTTCGTGACGAGGGCTGCAGTTTGCGTTCCGTTGGTAACGAAGAAGCCAGATAAAAATGCGCAATACTTCTGGTGGCGCCATGGGTCTGTCTGAATGCAACAGGAGCTAAACCCACTGAGCTCTAGGTCAGTGGTGTGGACAGGTAGGGAGGGGTCAGTGGTGTGGACAGGTAGGGAGGGGTCAGTGGTGTGGACAGGTAGGGAGGGGGGGGGGAGAAGAAAGAGAGGGAGAGGAGGCTAGGTAGGGAAAAGGGGGGAGTGAAGAGGAAAGGGGTAGAGAAGTCACTCTGTATATTTGTGTTTCTTTTTTTTTCTGTGGGTATATTCTGTCTGTGTGTTTAGTTTGTTTTTTGTTTGTTTGTTTTTTTTGTTGGTTTTGTTTTCTTTTCATTTGTGTCCATCTGTCCATGCATTTCTTTTGTATGTGTCCCTCTTGTGTGTGTTAGTCTGTTTGTTTTTGTTGGTTTTGTTTTCTTTTCTTTTTGTGTCTATCTGTCCATGAAATTTCTGTTTGTATGTGTCCCTCTGTGTGTGTGTTAGTCTGTTTGTTTTTGTTGGTTTTGTTTTCTTTTCATTTGTGTCTGTCTGTCAATGCATTTCTGTGTGTATGCGTCCCTCTATGTGTGTGTTAGTCTGTTTGTTTTTGTTGGTTTTGTTTTTCTTTTCATTTGTGTCTGTCTGTCCATGCATTTCTGTGTGTATGCGTCCCCTATGTGTGTGTTAGTCTGTTTTGTTTTTGTATACTCTTTGCCTGTATCATTTTCTGTGTCTTGACTGTGTGTTGTGTCTGTCTCTTTCTGCCTCTGTCTCTCTCTCTCCTCTTTGCCTCTGTCTGTCTGTCTGTCTTCTCTCCTCTCTCTCCCTCTCTATTCATCTCTCTCTTCTTTTTTTCCCCATTTTTTACACCCTGCCTGTTGGATCTGCTATATGTCTGCTGCTGTGCGGAAGCTTTGCAATAATTTCTCAGTGTGTGTGGTGTGTGTTGGTGTGGTGTGGGTGTGTGGTGTTTTGGTGTGTGTGTGTTTTGTGGGTGTGTGTGTGTGTGGGTGTGTGTGTGTGTGTGTTTGTGATGTGTGCGAGTGTTTTGTGTGTGTGTGGTGTGTGTGTGTGTGTGGTTGTTTTGGTGGTGTGTGGTGTGTGTGTGTGTGTGGTGGTGTGGTGTGGGGAGGGGGGGTAGTGGAATGGTAGGGGTACGTCTGGGAACTCATAAAGTGAAATGCTTAGGTCATAGCTTGTGGCTTAAAAAGATGGAGGATGTAGGGCCCAAAGTATGTAAAAAGTTAACCATGTATGGGTACAACTTTTTTTTTTTTTTTTTTTGCTATCCCCCCCTTTATGCCATCTCAGTCTCAGTACACCCACGCCAATCATTCAGAAACCCAGTCCACAAGTACTACCCGGCAGTTCTGCCACGGCTCTGGCACCGTCAATCCACAGGGAGTGGGCAATGTCAAGTCATCAAGAGGCAACCCACTGAAGGAGACACTGTACTGCTGCTGAGTCACTTCGGTGGTGTTTCAGTGGCGCCTGTTCTTGTCCAACATACGCCCCGACACCACCTACTAAGCCTCCTACTGACGATAATGATTGCCTATTTTCAGAGGGCCCGCATGAATGAGCTCTCCTTGCAGAGGGGGCCACCACGTCCATCCAATGACACCCCCATGGATACTGGTGACGCCGACGGAACCAAACCAAGTCATAGACGTGGAGAGAACATTGAAAATGAGGTCACCATGAGAGCAAGCATGAAGGGCCACAGAAATTGAGACTTTTTTTTCTTTTCTTTTCTTTTTTCTGATCGATGAAAAATGAAAATGATAAAGATGATGCTACGGATTTTGATTTTGGTCTGAGACTGCATAGCAGTGCTTTACTCTACACATCCTTCATGATATACCCGGCGCAACCAGGCTTGAGAGACATAGACACCTACAGTGTTGGTCAGGAAATTTGAGCAATACTCGCAGAGACGTATCCTTTAAGTGATTAAACTCGACTGTGTGATCCCAGTCTTCCCAAGTGAGCATGTAGCAAACCAACTCTTGGTACAGCTGGTCTGGGCAGAAAATTTTTTAACATGACCGTGATGGGAATCGACCTCCCAGCCGACAATCCGTGATGCTAACCATCTGGTCACAGCGTCTGGTCATATGGGGCAGAACTCTATGGCGTGCAGGCCCCTCCTTCTTCTTCGACCAAATTCTCACGCAA
>CM031629.1:39235673-39255621 GCA_018398815.1 Conus ventricosus | reverse complement strand
ATTGTCAGACTCCCTGTTGCTTTGGCGTTGCAGCTGTAACCTCAAGCATCCTCAACCACTGAAATCATTGGAACTGTACACCTCCCTGAGATCACATGGATACAACTCTTGGGTTCTCAGCCACAGGGAAAGAGTTGAGCAGATTGCCCTATCCCTCAAAACCGATTTGAAACGCCAAACGCAGGCTTTTGTCAAAGACCTCTGGCAAGAGGAATGGAACTTGAAGACAGCTAACAAACTATTAAAAAATCCGCCCAAACCTGAAAGAGTTTTTTTTTACTATGTTCCCAAGGCGGCCATAAAGAAGAAACAGTCTTGTGCCGTTTGCATTCAGGTCACTCCTTTTACACCCTTTCTTATCTTTCAAATGGTGAAGAAGCTCCTTGGTGCATTCCATGTCATGTACCATTCACATTGAAACATGTTCTTTTAGTGTTGGGACTCACATGATTTGAGACATAAACACTTACAGCAGACTCCATGTAAACCTTGTTCAGAGATGTCCCACGAAACATGGTCTTTGAGTATCTGAAAGAGATCAACATTTTTCATCTGATCTAAGATTTTAGGAAGGACAGATTTTTAACAAAATTCCGGGTGTGTTTTTGAATGTGTATTTCATGGGGTTGCGTGAATGCTCTATCTTTCTTTTTTTTTCTTATAAGCTGACTTCAACATGTGACAGCCCTGACATGGCCCTTTGCGGTTGGCTGGGCTATAAGCAACATTACCTTACCTTCTCAATATTAAACAGTGAGATGATTGAGGAAGCTGATCATCACAAATTTCAAGGTGTTATTGTAGACAGTTGTTTGTCATGGCCAGAACATGTTATGATGATCCGTAAACTTTTTTCTCAGAATTTTTCCCCCATCTTTCCAAGTACAACAGTTCTGGACCAACATCATTGTGTCCAAACTTTTTTTTCTTTTTTCATGAAATCTCATTTTACATATGCTTCAAAGATATGGGACTTGACCAGCGACTAGTGATCGAAAGCGTTTTTCAGTCTTCATAGATGGGCTGTTAAATTGATTCTTTTAATACAATGGAAAACGTACAAAAGAATTCTCTTTTTCCCATTCCGTTGAAATTGTGCATTGATGTCTATGGTGTACCATTCCATGGGACATAAGTTGCATTTTGGAAGAAAGGAAAAAAGAAAAAATATATCTAGTCCTTGTAGAAGTATGAGGGCAAGTGTCGATTCCTATCTCTCTTGGTCACTGAGATCGTGACTGTCAAAAGCTGCACAGTATGTCTGCAAAGTGTGTGAATTAACAGTGCGTTTATTGTTTAAAATGAATGTTATGATTGATGTGCATATGTTGTGAGTATTGACTTGGAGTAATTCTGTTTTGTTCTAATGTTGGGGTTGTAATTGTAATTTTGAAGAGCCATTGTCTTATGTACTGTATGCCTAATTGTTATGTTAAACAGAAGTGTGTTCTGAGTGTTAAAATATTTTTGTGATGGTGTGGGTTAGTAAAACATTGTTCTCTGTGTGTGTTGGTTGCAGTGTCTGCGCCTTTCACGTTGTTCATGATCCAAACTGCATTTTCTTTTTAAGTGTAGCCAGCAGTTTGCAATTGAAATATTGTGTACTAGTAATTGACGTGTTTACTTGTGCTAAAAGAAGTAATAAAAGGAAATAAAATATAGTAAAACTTCAAAATCTCCTTTTTTAGTTGAATTATTGAGTGAGAACATTGTTCGTCTTGTTCAGGTAACTCGGGATAACTCACATGCACTGACTTTTCGGGTGGTGGGGGTTACAGAGTCACCACATCTAGTATATCTAACATATGATTTAATCATGGTGTACATACTTCTCAAAATGTTAAACAATTACCATTAATTTTAACAACCATTTTGGAGTAGTGTGTTGAACAAAAGACCATGCTCAACCACATTAAATTTGCGCTACTGAAATCAGTAAATGCTACATTCAGGCATTGTCTTCACCATGCTTCATCTCTGTATGTAAATAAAAGAAATGACATATAACGGGCTAGGCTCCGCCTCTATCTTCCTGGCCTGAGTAGGATCCACCATCTTTATTTTTTTACCCATACTCCACTCCACAACCATCCAACCTTTCCCAACCCTACCATCTCTCACCACTTTTGGTCTGTCACGCATTTATTTACAAAATACTTGGTCAAACCCTTTGTCTGCTGTTATTCATTCATCATTATTAAACAATATCAACACTACATCACTTCTAGAATCAACAACATTCTAACGAGATCTGGAAGACATGCCTTCAGCAGTACATTGACACCAAGACCAAGGTCGCGCAATAAATAATTTTGAAAGAGGGGTGTTAGTTACCGCCAATGACATTGACAAACAAAGCACATGACAAGACACAATGCATTTCAACCTCTTGGGTCTTCTTCCGGCTATTCTCCCCCGGCTATTCTCCCCACCACATGGACAACAACAATGATCATTTTTCGTTCTTTGTTTGTACTGTCCTAAATGTTAAATGTGATTTTTTTTTTGTTGCCTGAAGAAGACCCAAGAGGTTGAAATGCATCATGTCTTGTCATGTGCTTTGTTTGTCAATGTCATTGGCGGTAACTAACACCCTCTCTTTCAAAATTTTGCTTCGTTCTCCGCCGTCAGTCACTCCATTTTGAAAAAATCGATAAATTGTTTGGTTGGTTGGATTACCCCCCTCCTCTCTCTCTCTCTCTCTCTTCTCTCTCTCTCTCTCCTCTCTCCTCTCTCTCTCTCTCTCTCTCTCTCTTTTTTCCCCTTCATTCCATGACTTGATGTTTTACCACTCTTCTTCATTGTAGTTTGTCATGTGCCAATTTTTTATATGCTGCTCCTCCTCCCTCCTCCTCTCCTCCTCCTCCTCCTCCTCCTCCTCCTCCTCTTTCTCCAGTCTTCTTTTTCATCATCATCATCTTCTTTCTTCTTCTTCTTCTTCTTCTTCTTCTTCTTCTTCTTTTCTTCTTCTTCTTCTTCTGTCTCTCCTTGTGTCAGAGACTCTGTCTCTTTATTCTGTGTCTCCAAGTCCCCACCTCTCTCTCTTTGAGTCGCTTTCCATCCCTCCCTCTCTCCCACACTCTCTTCCTCTAGTTATATTGTGCATTCTCTTATTCTAAATTGCCATGTAAATTTATTGTTCTTTATGAGTTTATATGCAGTTCGATGCAATGATTTCTACCATGTATTTATTGTTTGAGGGGTGGATGGAAAAAAGCCACTGACTGGTGCTTATTATTTTCCCTCATTAAACAACATTTCGTTCGTTCTTTGTTCGTTCGTTGTCGTTCTCTCTCCTCTCTCTCTACCCCTCTCTCTCTCCTCTCTCTCTCTCTTCTCTTCTCTCTCTCCTCTCTCTCTCTCTCTCTTCTCTCTCTCTCTCTCTCTCTCTCTCTCTCTCTCTCTGATTGCAAGCCTATACAGTACCTTAAAAATCAACCTGATGATTGTGAGTGTATTACGAAAAAAAAAGTAGGAAAAGAACGAAGGGGAGAATTAAAAAATAAAACGGACTCAACAGACCACCCAGCGTGTAAAAGTTTGTGCTTTATATGTGACTGTAGACTAGAACCCCACTTGGTCAATTTCGAGCCTAGTTGTTTCCCTTGTGTACTGGTTAATGTCTTCCGTTAAGAATTACGACGAAAAGCAAAGAGAGAGGGAAGGCGATAACGTAAGTTTGTGTTTCCTTTCGGATTTTTCTGTTAACTTCTCGATGTGCAAAATTAAAAAAAAGAAAGAGTATTGAAAGATTACTGGTTAGGTATAAACATATTAAGAGAAGGGGTCAGAGAGAATGTAGGCTTGCTCACTCCAATTATGTTAATTCGACGATTTCAGAAGGTGATCATCAAAACAAGAAATTATGGTATTACATAAGGAGTAAGAGACAGGACAACATTGGGATTCCAGACCTGAGAAACAACCAGAATAACCTAATACAGGACCCTGAAGGGAAAGCAAATTTACTAAACAAGCAGTTTTCTTCTTCTTCTCCTGTTCACGACCAACATCATTATGCTGATGACTCTGTCGTATACTTGGGGTTTGCGAAGATTGCGCTGTGTTTGTCAGACATAATTTTGATTTCAGCTTAAGGGGTGGGTGGGGAGGAGGTAGTGGTGATGAGTAGGAAGTGTGTGTGGGGGGGGGGGGGGGGTTGGAGGGGTGGGGGGTGCAGAGGGAGGCGAGGGAGGGGGGGGTGGGGGGTGGGGGGGGGGCTGGGATGTTGTCGTTGGTATTATTGATGAGAGGCGAGTCTGACCTGAAGCGGTCTAGGGTCTCCGCCGTCACCACAACCTCTGTAATGAGTTCCACTCTGGATGGTCCTTGGGAAGAATGACATTTGACGGTAGTCTGTCCTGCATTGTGGGATACAATGTCATAGCTGCAGCTGTTGTTTTTTCTTTAACTTCTTCTGGGCTAGGATTTCCCAGGCAGGTATTTGGAATTGATGTCAAAAAAGACTGTGGTGGAATTTATACATCATTTCCAGTCTTGCATTTTGTCTTCGTTTCTCTAATGTGGGCCACTTCAGAGAGCGTAGGATTTCATCTACACTAGAGAACTGTAATATGCCGCTTCTGACTCACTTGCTACTCCACCACATTTTTGGGCGAAAGTGGCCTAAAAGCCGCCTATTCCTGTTCTCTGACAAGTAACCAAAAAATAACGACCCTACAAAAAAACATACTGTTAGGGTTATCCGTTTTAAATACAAATTTACTAAACTTTTCAGATTTTAATTTTTGCTTAATCCTGTGTTTTTCCTGGGCATTTTCAATAACATCATTTTCACGCAAACATTCTTCAAATGAGTCTCTGTCTTTCATGTGAAATAACACTACAGTCTTTAACTGTTCTCTAAAGTCTTTTAAAACTGAGTTATATTTTTGGCATAAAATCCACACACTTATCCTAGCATGCCTTCCGCTGAAAGCAAGTTTTGACAAAGTGTTTCTCTTTTTAACTATGTCTCTTTCTGCCGAACAGTCATCTATAATAAATAGTGTCTGCGTTCCTTCAAACAGTCTATAAAACTGTTCTAAACACTCACTCAGTTTATTGCTAGATCAACTAAATATATTTCATCATCTGTCCATATAAACCTTCTATCATGATATGCTTTGTTCCATTTAAGTGTTGGGCAGAAAATTACAATGTGATCAAAATTATAGCGATAAACTGTTTGTAATAGGTCTAGGGCAAATATTGTTTTTCCACAACCAGTCTGCCCACAAATCAATGAGCAATGAGGAGTTTTTGACATAAAGTTTAACTGCTCCATAGTTTTATAACAGAACTTAATCTAATCCGGTTATTGTATTTATCATGCCCTCTGTTAAAACTTGTTCAGTATAATAAAATCCTATAAGGTCTAAATGTGTAAGATTAATCCAATTCAGTGCTGTAAGATTGTTTCTATTTAGACTAATATTGATTTTGTTGCTTGTTGTTATGACCTTAATATCCTCACCATTGTGAAGAATGACAACAGTAACTTTAAGACTGTCAACGTCTAAGTTTTGCCAGCTAATTAGAATTCCTTTAAAAAGGACGTCACTAACGCCCACAACCCCATCCCTCTCCTTATCTTTTAAGACAGAAATTTCAAATATCATTGTGAACGTGTTCCCTAATTTCATTTGCGGCATGAACTGTAATTTTGTAGAAGCATCTTTTAAAACCGCTTCTCTTCTGTGGAGGATGTACTGTTTTTTCCCATACGGCTTTATTTCAATCTCTTTCCGACTATTGTCATCTGGCATAAGACTTACATGTAAAGGGCCAGAGTTGAATGCTTTTCTGAAACTTTTTTGACGGCCAAAAAATGTAAATGGGCTTATGAATTCAAATTTTATTTCCCATTCTAAATATGGTTCTAAATGCCATTTAAGGTCAGGTTTTCGAACTATTTTATATTCATACTCGCCAACATTATTTGCTTCTAGATTGCGCAGTTGCTCTAGTTTAGGAAACTTTTTGCTGTCGCTAACCTCTTTGCGTTTATAATCACCATCTTTAGTGTACTCAAGCCCATACAAAGTGCCTATCTCACCGTTCTGTTCAAAGTCTGTAACGTCTGCAAGGTCTTTTAATTCTAAAGTTATACACCTTACAGGCGCTAATGTAACTCCTGATTCTTCTGGCCCACGCGACATTATTTTTTAGTAGCGTATTATTTTATTTCTAAAACAATGTGTAGGTTATCGCATTTTACAACTTTTCCTGCTTTGTCTTTGATTTTTATATTAAATGATCCAACCCTTCCACAAACTAATCTTTTAAACTGTAAATTAGGGAATTGTATAATTTCATAATCGCAATATGCAGCTTTCCCTGACGGAAGAGCTCTTAAAACAGTTGAGGGCCTTCCATCATATAAGTTTTCATCAGTGCTCAGCTCATCCAAATGAACATAGAGTAATGAATGTAATGCAAGATCGAGCGGATTTTCTCCCTCATAAGTAGTTTTGTTTGGTGCAACTCTAAAACTATGAATGGATCGATTGGCGGTTGTAAAGCCTAACATTTTAGCTAGCTCTTTATCAAAATAGTACCCTACTTCTTCTTCTTCAGGCTTAAAGGTCAACATTGTTTTCAGATTTGCATTGTTAAGTTTGAGAGTAATGTCAAAGTTACTCATTGCTTCTTTTAGTGAGCAAAACCCGTAATAACCGTCAGGTATGGTTAACTGGCTAACTAATTGTCCTTTATTATTAACTTTTTTAATCTTATTATTCTCCTTGGATTTACTTATATTAAACCATACGACTTTGTAGAATATTTCATGGAGCGCGACTGTTCTGGTTCCGCATTCGTTATTAATAGCATGCTCTAAAAACGAAGGACGGTCTTGAGTTGTTATTGTTACAAACATTTTTTAAACGAAATAAAAATGAGCGCATTCAAATATACTGATGCAAAATATTCTGTTGGCCGCACTACAATCTTAAAAATATAACAACTGATACTCTTGTCATTTCTGTGACCCAGACTGACACCTTTCAAGTAAAGGTGAGTACTCCATTAAACAGATATCTTAACCCCCCTATTAAAAAAGACTACATCGCAAAAGTGTGGTTCAGTCATCCGATGCAGTTTTATCAGAACCAGTTAAACTTTGCCGTGTTTTGTGCATCAACTGGGTGTGGAGTGTCGTATGCTGATCACTTAAATCATCCTGATCCTTTGGTGAGGTCAGTGTACAGATTTCATTTCTATTACACCTTTAGACGTATTTTGACTGAACTGCAAGCGCCATTACCGAATGACAAATCGTTTAATCCATTCAGCAACAGAATAGACATGAAGGCTTTTGAAAGGATCTGTAACGAATTCAATATTAACATCAAGACAGACTTTAGACAAAAGTTGGATCTTAATCATGGTCTAGGCACCCCTTATTTTTGGGGCGTGCACAGAAAGTATAAGTATGACTGGAATCCTCCTTACACATCTTTCTCTTCAGGCACAACTGTTCACCTAAAGTCCATAGAGCAAGAGCATAAAACAGCATGGACAACATTTATATTAGACACTTCTAAGGGCCTAACTAGAGCGGGAATAGAGCGAATAAACGACTCTATTCGTACTTACGTTTGGTGTTTGCTAGGCTCGCAAGCACAAACGAGATCGAGCATAACTGATCCTTCTACTGGCTTTGACGCACAAAAACAATACTTAGCAAATTTAGAGGACGCCATTAATTCTACAGTTGATTTACCTTCAAGTATTAAAAGATACCAAAATGTTTTACAATACGCAAGATCGAAAGTAGACTTTGCTGTTGGCACTGGTTTATACATGCTGCCTTCTGACCTCAGACTCCAGATAGGCACAATAATAAACTACAATAATGAAATCCTTGTGGCAGGTAATGAACAGAAGGTTGGGAAAAACGAAATAAATTCTGAGCCAGTAATATTGCAAGCAGTAAAAAAACAAGATGACCCCCCGAGAATAAGTCATCCAATCCCCGTGGCCCAAAGCCCAAAGACCGTTGAAGACTCAGCAAAGCTCGCGGACTCTGTTCGCGAAGTCAAAAATAATGACCATGAATATGAAAAGACAGCGCTTGTTCTTGGATTAACTGGCCTAGGATTACTTGGTCTTTATCTTACTAAATAGTAACCCAACTATTACGAGAACTAATGCCCATAAGTGCTCGGCCATAAAGCCAACTACTTTGCTTGCAGTAGACAAAAGCCAGCTGACAATACTCCCCAATATTCCTGTAAAGCGTCCACGGCTTTACCGGCTAATTTTTTTAATAAACTTGCAAGATATCAAGCTGTTTTTTTACCCATGATTTATCAGCGGGATGAGCGGCGATGGCTGTGGAGGTACTGGGCTTGACCACCCGCCGCCTGTAAATAAGCCATTACCAAGTGTACTTATTGCAAATCCTAAGGCCGTTATAACGCTTCTAAATGTGACTCCATGCTCTCCTTAACAGCGTTCGTATTCTTTTTGTTTCTGCTAGCGACGTGTCTCATATAAAAATTTTTCGATAGTTTCCTCCTTAATTCTGTTTCACGATTGTTGAGTTCGTAATTGGTCCCCAGGGTGTAGTTAGCACTTCTAGTCTTGCTGATCTCTCTTGTCAAGATCTTTTAGTCTTTGGGTTTATTCTTTCTTTAATCTCAGGCCCTAAGTTGGCGTCATCAGCCTCAACGATTTTTCTTTTTCCTTTTTAATATCTCATCTAGTTCACCTATTTTGTTAAATTGTTTGTTAATTCCAGCCTCTGATGGTTTCTTAAGCATGAGCCAAGGGCCGCTATTTCTCAGCAGTGGGTTAAAGCGGGGAGTCGTGGTATAGTACCTTCAATGCTGTTTCTTCTGAAAAACTGGATTCTGCTTCTATTACATTTATTAATTCCACCTGCTGATTGATTTCATTCTTTAAGTCCATGTTTTTGCATTTGGATATACTGTCGTGAGTTCTTGCAGTGTGTTTTGAAGTTTAGCACTGGCCTCCAGTCCTTAATTTCGTCTACAATGCCAAGGCGATTTTGACTTTCACCATCTGATCTCCTATTCTAATTGAACCCACAGCTAAAAAACTTTGATGGGTCAGGTTTAGTTGTAAGCCGAAACTAAGTTGCCCTTGATCGTTTGTTCACATACAAATGCCCCATCCTTCTAATTCAAAATCATTTTGGTCTATAAATTCGGGAGGTTCTAGGCCTAAACTTTGGTAAAATGGCTCTGACCGTACTTTCGTGTAATATTCACAGCCGCATTGAGAGCGCTGAGCGATGCGCTGTGTCCAAAGGGATCCATTTCATCCCAAGTCTCTTCTCCTCCGATCAAAAACATCATAATCTTCTGCTTCTTCAATTCCTGCCATGTTTTTTAAATAATTAATTTTTATTTTTCTTCATAAAAATGTTCACAAAGCCAATGGCTGATTCTTGACCCGCATAGAAGACTGAAAAACCCTTTGGCGTGAGGAAAAAAGCGTACTGATTACTGTTCCAAATAATCCATCGACTATTGATGCAGATCAAATTCTTACTGTCAAATTTCCAGACCTAGAGGCCGATGACGTGATTATGCCAGGATCTCTGCGCGTCTTACTTTCCAATAGAACTCGCTTGCCAACAGACAGACCCAAACAGGACCAGTTGTACAAAATCTGGGCGGCGCAATTGTTAAGAAAAAATTTCTATAAAACTTGAGGGGCAAGAAATATATTTCATTACAGCAATGCAGACAAATTTTTAACCTATTCTGATCTATGGCTAACCGGGAATTAAAGGGCTGAGCTAGCGTTTTCAAGGAATCCAAAATGAAGAAGCCCTAAAACATAGAATAGGCGCTGGAGATACTAAAGACGCAAAAAGTAAGTAGCTGTAAATTTTTCGTATAGAAATCGCTTTTCTATTCCCCTTAGATTTTGAGCTTGTTACAGCGCAAGCACCATACATTCACAGGAGCATTAAAAGACAGATTGTCATATGATCTAACTTTTAATGAATACAAACGTGTTAATCAGATCAACAGACACCGAAGCAATGTCCAGCATTTCTGACAAATCGCGTTAGAGTTTGACTTGTTAGCAACCCTAATTTAGCAAGGCAGATTGAGCAACAATATCAGTCAAAATTAGCAATATATTACGAAAGGAGAATCATCATACAAGATAATCCCAAAAGCAGGGCAACACTAATAATGGATTATATTAGTGTTTAGTCCGCAGCAAATCCGCTTAAAGGGTATTTTATTGCTTGGGAGAAGAAGAAAGACCCGTTCAAAAGAGCAAGAGAAAAGTTATTTAATCCAAAAATAACGAAATTACAAGTTACGATTGAAGGGCAGAGTCCTAACCAAATCTATGCTAGCTGGCTTCAAACCTAATCAGCAATTTGATGAATAAGAAAACTGTTTGGGGGCGTCGGTGTAGAAATCCAAACATAGACCTTGTGTCTAAAGATCTGCCTGTCACAATGTTAGACTAGATGATATTTAACAGCAAAATACGGTTTATGGATCGAACCTAAGGTCAAACGAGGAATAATCGGTTACATGGAGCGGGAGAACTGTAGAGGACGTAATAAACATTCAAATTGATAAAGAGGAAGAAGCCGATAAACCACTTAATGTACATTTGTTTTTAAATAAATGATGTCGCAGGCTGAATATTGAAGGTAACAGACTAAAAGATATACAATACTAAATTTTATTTTTTCAATTATAAAAAGCTTGTCTGTTCAGGTTTATCCAAATGTGCCTACAGAGTCCGCCAAAAGAAGGTATCAAGGCATTCTGCTGTTATAGAAACCCCTGACTGTAAAAACCTTCAGATTAAACAAACCTTACACAAATGCAACAAAAAACTAGAGCAGGACCTTTCAAAATACAGCAAAACCAAACCAAACGAAGGTTATCTGCTGCCTTAATGCTAGTTACCTAAGTTAATACAGGAGCTTCAACTATAAGCGCTCTATCAGCAGAACGAGTGTTGGTCTTTAGCAACGGCATAGGCGCACCCGCAGCTTTAACTCTAGCGGTTTTCTTTAGCTCGTCGGCCTGTGTTCATTAGCTGTAGGTGCTGGCTACAAAAAAATACAAACTAAACTCCACAAGCAACACAGCTATGGTTCAACTAATAAACAGCTAAACTTAGTTCCTTCAGGCTGATAATAAATAAAGCACTAGGCTGACCTCAAACAGCACGGATGAAGAATTTAATCGTTACAGGCTGATTTGATGACTACAAAAGACAAAAGTTTGATCTTCAAAGAAAGGCAGGCCAAGTTTTTCTCAACACCAGACCCCGAGCATATAAAAAAGGAATGCTTAAAAAAAAGTAAACGAAACATTAAACTCTGTTTCTAAACAGCTCACATTAACAACTTAACAACGACCAAAAGTGTTTATACTTTATTTATGAGTTCCAAGCGTAAAAAGACCGTCGATGAATTGATTCAGATTAAGTATTTTTTTTTAATTTAAAATAAATATTTGAGTTAGAAAAGAGACTCAACATGGCTAATATTTATGAAGGACACGACGAATTTTTGAAGCAATGCAAGAAAATTTATCAAGAGCACTGAATGATATTGATTTAGAAGTTATTGACCCAACAAACGTACAGGCAAGTGTTGCTCATGCTATTTCTCAAGTTCCAGGCAAATTAACAATAGACCCACCGGTTAAAGTAATGTTAGCTGTTTTAATCGACTATGTAACAATAAATGAAGAAAATCTAGAAGTCTGGGTCTCAACTAAACAACATGACTATTCTTTCTCATAACGACTTAACACCGGGTTGGGCAGACGAACTGCTTACACAGTTTGACGCTGCCGCTGAAGAAGCTAAAATGAGAGGCTCTGGATGGTCAGAGGGCGAAGTCTTAGAGATCAGATTAAAACAGGCTAAGTATGCGCCGATTGTAGGCAAGGCTTACATTCCGCTACCTCCAGCATTAGTCGCAAAAAAGCAGTTCTAAACTAAAAGAATACAGACAACAAATGTTTATGTGGTGCGTTCTTGCAAGGCTGCATTACGCCCGCAAAAACGCAGAGAGAGTGTCTAACTATCGCCCTTACATCAATGATCTTAACTTCAATGGAATATCCTTTCCTGTTAGTGTAGATCAAATTGATCAGTTTGAAGAACAAAACAAACCCATAACTGTTAATGTCTACACATGGATGAGGAAACAAATCTGCAGCCGATTAAAGTGTCCAAGAACAGTCCAACGATTGGCGAACCAGACAAAAATCATGTTGACTACTGCTGATGCTTTCACCAGAGGGCTGCCGCATTACACATTGATACGCACAATGATAGATTATTGGCCCATACTTCAAAGCATAAAAATAAACAAGAATTCTGCAGAAAATGTTTAACAAGAATGCCATCTGTTCAAGCCGCAAGCGAACATAAGAAACATTGTAAAAGTTCTGTAGACTGTAATACAGAACTAACTACGCCCCCGCCTGGATCTAAAGTTAGTTTTAAGAACTGGAAACGGCTGCAAACAAGTCCATACGTAGTTTACGCAGACTTCGAGTCGCTTATTGTTCCTTATGAAGGGCCAGCACCACAAAAACCTTCGAAAAACAGTCTTAATGAGTAATCATCAGATTTGTTCATTTGCCTTCATTATTGTTAGGTCGGATGGCGTTTATTCAGAACCAGAATTATATAGAGGGCCAGATGCTGCAGAAACATTCTTAAAACGCATGCAGCAAGTGCGTAATGATTGTTCTAATAATCTGAATTTATCTGAAATCATGATGACGCCTGAAGACCAAGAACAGTATGACTTAGCCACTCACTGTTGGATTTGTGTTTAGGCCTCTCATCAGACGCAGCAAATCCAACAGTAAGAGACCATGATCACACTAGTGGAAAGTTCAGAGGAGCAGCACACAGTAAATGCAATCTTCAACTAAAGTTTGATCCTAAGACATGGAAGCTGCCCATCTTCTTTCATAACTTGCGAGGTTACGACTCTCACTTATAATGAAAGCAGTAGACGGCGCTTCAGGGTGTCATGCATTGCACAGTCATCAGAAAGTACATGTGTTTCACATTAATAAACATGTCTCTTTATGACTCTATGCAACACATGATGGGATTCGTTAGAGTCACTGGCTATGTCCTTAAAGTCCTGCCCAATAACGGAAGAATATTTTGACCCAACTCTTGTTAAAGGGCGTTTACCCTTACGAGTACATGAACAGTTGGAAAGGTTTGATGACGATACACTTCCACCTAAAGGCGCGTTCTTTTCTAGTCTTAGAGGAAAGGACATCAGTGATTCTGATTACCAGCATGCTCAAGATCGTGGCAGAAATTAGAGTGTAAAACGATGGGAGACTATCATGACTCCTACTTGATGGCAGATGTATGTTTGTTGGCGGACGTCTTTGAAAATTATAGGAAGACCTGTATGAAGCATTATAGCCTGGATCCCGCGCATTACATTTCTGCGCCCGGGATGAGTTGGGACGCTTTCTTAAAGTTTACTGGAGTACAGATTGATTTATTGTCAGATTTACCAATGATTCAGATGATTGAAAACGGATTGCGCGGGAATTAGTATGGCGTCGCATCATTACTGTAAAGCAAACAACAAATACTTGGACGACTATGATCCAAGTAAAAGGCCTAACTATCTCATGTATTTAGATGCAAACAATCTGTATGGATGGGCAATGGCGCAATCACTTCCATTACGTAACTTTAAAATGTACACAGGTACGAATAATATTCAAAAGGCATTAAAGTGGTTGGGCAGTTTAACGCCTGATCAACAGCGTGGTTTTATTCTAGAAGTTGACTTAGAATATCCTCAGGAACTCCATGACCTGCATAATGACTACCCATTAGCAGCAGAAAGTCTAAAGATGGATCCAAGAGAACCACCTAAACTTGTGCCTAATCTTCGAGGCAAAAAAAATTATGTCTGTCATTACAGACTTCTACAATTTTATTTAAGACATGGTTTGAAGTTGACAGCAGTTCATCGCATAATTGCTTTTGATCAAGAACAGTTCATGAAGCCATACATCATGAAGAACACTGATCTCAGAACTAAATCCACAGATGCTTCAGAAAAAGACTTTTTCAAGCTGATGAACAACAGCTGTTTTGGAAAGACTATGGAGAATCCCCACAAACGTAAAGATGTCAGATTGGTCACCAAAGAGAACGAAGCAATTAAGCTAACTTCAAAACCTAATTATCAGGATTTAGAAGATTTCATGATCACCTTTTTGGCATAATGATGAAAAAAAAGAAAAGTCAAATTAGACAAGCCTGTATTTATTGGGTTTACTGTTTTAGAATTATCAAAGCTTTTGATGTTAGAGTTTCTTTATGACTACTTTAAGCCCTCGTATCCTGAGTCCAGAGTACTTTAACACAGATACAGATAGTTTTGTTATAGATATCCCTACTGAAGACATCTATAAAGACATGGAAATGGAAGTAGCTAAAGGACATGCGGATGGTATGACACGTCCGATTACCCTAAAGATTCGCCTTTACATTCAATTACTAACAAAAAGGGTTTTAGGAAAGATGAAGATGATTTATCTGGAAAGGTGATCAAGGAGTTTTTTGGGTTTTAAAGGGTCAAAAATGTACAGTATTTCGAGCCAGGAGAAAATCTTTAAAGAAGCAAAGGGAATATCTCGCAGCGTTGTGCAGTCAAACATATCACATGACAACTACAAAGAAGCATTGTTTGGCAATAAGACTTTTCATCATGACAACGTAAAACTGCGATCTAATCTACATGAATCAACACAACAGTTGTAACAAAGAAGTCATTAGATAGAACAAACACAAAAGGGGTGTTTGTTAATCCAAGTTTTCATATGCAATTGGGCACTGGAGAACCGTAAATTAATTAAAGCAGAACTGTGTCTGGAGGGATTATCTGCAGCTCTTCTTTCACAAAAGATCTTTGAGGAGCTGGTGTTTTGTTGTGTCAGTTTCTCGTAAATAATACACGGGCGGATTCATTTTTACAATTCTTTTTATTTCATATGGATCAACAACTCCAAACCGGATCTGTTTGCCCTGATGCGAGTGTCCCCTTCCGCTTCCCCCGGTAAATAAAGGTACCTTACTTCAAACCAAACGGTAATAGTTTGCCGGATGAAGACTCTCCTTCACAACATTTATTGTTTTTCTTTTGATTGCTTGTACTGGTTTTAGCCCTTTAAATTCTTCATTATTCATTGCGCGCAAAACTGAGGGCAGCCTTCTAACCCATTCTGTGTTGCGAAAAATTGTCAATCAGCTCTCTGTGATACTGGTGGGAGAAAAGTCTTTCGGCTAACTGTTTGTTAAAGTTTTCAACTAAAGCCTGTGATCTGTGAACTCCCGGAATGCCTCTTCTAATAGTAACTCTGTGTTTTAACAATAATTGATTCACTTGGCCCTTTTAAATTCTTTTCCATCATCGACTTGAATCATGCGAGGATAAGTTAAAGGACCTCTTTGGGTATATCAGTTGTATAGCAACAGCAACAGCAGAAGCACTCTTTTGTGTTAATGGTTCCGCATCTTTATATCTTGAAGCTACGTCAATGACTGTGAGTGCGTACTTAAATCTTTTTCGTCTAATCCTATCAGAGGGTAAATATAGAAGATCCATTTGATGGGTGTCGTTTGGAGTTGTATTGACAAAGTGGGGCCCTCTGTATTCGTCTAGGGGCAGGTAAATAAATTTGCCAAATTGCTTGTTTAGATAACCATTCCTTTGCTGTTTGTTCACTAACTCCAGCTGCTTGGCTTAGCTTTTGTATTGCTGTTATTCCTTTTCCAATATCCTTTAGGCGAATAATAGATTTTGTTCATTTTTTATTCAGCCAATATTATGCGCAACAAAATACACGACGGTCATACCAACGACAATAAACCCGATTTCTTGCATCTTTTGTTTTTCTGATGGTTGATAAAAGTCGCTGAATTTTGGGGGGGGCAATGTCTCAATGGGTTTTGCCTGTTACAAGATAATATTTTTTTATTGCTTGATCAACATTTTTAAATGTGTAAGCTGCATGCCCCTGTCTTTTCAGTGTGTCATTAATAAAATCTAACTGATCAAGTCTCTGCCTTTCATAGGCGTCTTGTGCAGCTGCTAGTTGCTCCATAGCTTTGTTATGTCTTTTTCTCTCGCCGTCATTCCCCAGTTTACTAAATGCAAAATTACTGCCCGCTAAAAGCAAGCGCATTCACCACAGCGCCGCCTATCATTATTGCGAGTGAACCCATTTTTTATAAATGTATTTTTTTCTTACATTTTTTATATGTCTGGAATTATTCCTTGCTTAACTAGAAAATCTTTCGTGCAACCGAAGCTGCAATGATAGCAATTAGCTTTGCTGAATCCTCAAAGTCTAGTTTGCCAAGATCTGCTGGTTTTATTTTTAACAAGCTTTTACCAAGCATTGAGTATCCTACACTTAGCCCTCCAATAACAGCAGAATGGTATACAAGGTTAGCAACAGTTTTTTCGGTGCTCATTTTTATAAAATAAAATAATTATAATTATTAAAAAACATGAACAGTGATGATCTGCTAGAGCTACAGAGCGGCCTACACAGTCTTGGACTTGCAAAAGAAGAAGTTGATGATCAAGCTATTATGCCCAAAAGGAGAGGCTGTATTCTTTGGCAGCATGTGGAAAAACAAAACAGTTCCTCGGAACTGAATTCAGCATTGAACAATTCAACAGATGTCGCCGCAAGACATTATAAAGTATCATACCAGGTATGAAGCGCAGCTAGGGTCGAGAATGGTAAAAAGTGTGGGGCAAACGGCTCTTAGTTTGTACACTAAACTAGTCAGTAGATTTGCTCCCATTGATTCTGAACAAGATCTTACGTATGATTTAACGCAAGATCCAGTTTTAACAAAGACATTAGAGTCTCTAGGCTGTGATTTATATTACAGATTTGGAACATTGTTATCGCCATTAATCATGGGATTAATAACTTTAATCATATAGATTTTGTTTCCCTTCAAAATGAACGAGCTGGAAAATCATCAGAACCAGAATCAGGGGGAGAAAGTAACCAAGCCAGAAAATCAGCAGAAAACACTGAACCAGGTGGGACCAGTGAAAAGAATCCTCATCCTGGGCGTGTTAAAGCAGGAAAAAAATTAGCAGAGTGGGAAAAGACAAAAAAAATTAATGTTACAGAATATAACTCATCATGAAAACATAACGCCGCCAGCGCCAGAACAAGTTGATTCAATGCCAGCTATAAAAAATCCATGTGATACAAGACCTACAGCACCAAAGTCTTCATGGAATATTGAACTTAAAACTGTTGCCATTTTTTGGCGCCATTGCTGCTGTTGGGGGCAGTTATTACGGTTATAAAATATATAACCGATGGCAAAAAAAAACAAAGAAGTTAAAACAACCTGAACCGCTAAATACAGAAGACAACAGCACGCCAAAACCGCCAATAACAAAGCATCATTTTGACCCATTTATAATGGAATAATATTTTAAATTTTTTTAATAAAAATAGATCATGGCGTATTATAAAATGATAAAGTCAATAAATAAAGACATGGAGTCTATAAAAGACATTTCCATAGACCCGAATTGTAATCAATGCAGTTGCTTCGGTTGCAAGACCTTCATTAAGATCTATGCAGAGAACGCTGAGCAAGACATTCCAACAATGACGCGTTTTTTGAGGCGTGTGTGTACTATATTAGACATCTGCTATTTAAGATAAAAACATAGATCTTAGGTTAACTTGAGGTAAAAACTTGAGGATAACTTGAGAACAACTTGATTAAAAACTTGCCTAAGAACTTGCTAAGAACTTGTGAATAACTTGAGGATGACTTGTGAATGACTTGTAATGACTTGAGAATGACTTAAGTAAGAAATTGTGAATGACTTGAGGATGACTTGTGAATGACTTGAGAATGACTTAAGTAAGAACTTGTGGATGACTTGAGTGTGCATGCATGGGGTGGGGTGGGGGGGGACGTGCATGCGTGGGGTGGGGGTGGGGGGACGTGCATGCGTGGGGTGGGGGTGGGGGTGTGCATGCGTGGGTGGGGGTGGGGGGAGTGACTTGGGGTGGGAGTGTGTGTGGTGTACACAGAGCTTTATTATTTGTCATTGTCACGAGCCGGTTTACCTTGTTTTTACTCTGTTGTTGAATAGAGAATGAAACACGAACAGCTCACGACTTTTTATAATAACTGTGTGATCATCAATAGGCTCACTCTCGCGCTTTCGTCACACCCGACAACAACATGTAGCTCACTTCCTCCCAACAGTCGTCTGCTATCACTCCAACATTTTATAACAAACTCAAAGAAATACAAGTTCCAACTTTACTTGTATTAAAACCACTTAAACTTCACATTCATAATTTAACATACATTTTTGCACACAGGTATTCACAAATTAACTTAAATTAGCCAACCCTAAACATTACTTTCTTTCTAAACTAGCTGACCTCCCTAACGAACTACTTCCCTAACTGTAACTAGAACTCACCTAACCTCTGACCTGACCAAATTAAATAACTTCCCAAGTTCCCAACTAACAAATTAACTCACACGCCAACGCTCTCCCAATTACTCGAACATTCTTACGACAACATTCTTAGACTCATGCTCCCATCGCTCAATTATTCTGACATTCGATTCTAGTAAAACACCACACGCAACTACAAAGTCCAGCCTCGCGCAAGCTCTCCATGACATTACAATTCACTCAGCCACCCACGCGGTGTGCAACGGCGGCTGCCCAGCTATCAAACCTGATGCCTGCACAAGCCGGAATAAATATATTAGAACCTAAACAAACTCTTGTTCCTATTTCGAAACATCTTAAATCTCTAAGTCGAAATGAACTACACACTGAAGCCAAAATCCGAACTATACTCACCAAGCAGCCCACACCTTCATACATTCAAAAAAGGACTGAACACGGGTCAGACACGGCCTTATATTCCTACGCATTGCCTCGGGTTCACCAAGGCCATACTCCACAGATGCGGAAATTATAAAAAATCCCAAAAACTTTAACACTATCACCAACACTTCTGACATCACCCCCTTCCCCGGGGAAAAAAAAAAATAAAAAATAAACTATTATAATTTTTTTTTTTTTAAAGAAGACCAGCGACCGACGGAGGAAAAGTTCCTCTGTAGATGGCTCGAAACTAGTGTATTTTTCCATTTAGGGAAAATCCACTGATTAAGAGCTTCAAAATAACCTTCACCAAGGTTAATAATTGAGTACCACACTCAATAATTGACTAGTCCCCCCCCCGACTGTCAAATGCCAATCCCTTTAGAGTAATTTTTCCTATTACTCTATCATTAATGAAAATTCTCGTCAGAATTAACAAATTTGTCCTAGACCCCCGTCACAGGACAGGATACAAAAAAGTAACTCGAATACCACATATTCAAGAACTCTCTATGACCCCCGTCATAGGTTACACCCAATTGTTGCATCAACATCCACAAATCGACCGAAGGTCCCTGGTCCCTATCTAGAAAAATATGTTAATAATTAATAATTACATATAAATTCTAATTCTACTGTCAAATATACCATCCATGTGAGTAATAACGTTAATTGAAATGTTTTTTTTTTTGTCCATCCCAATGATTCATATTGTCTTTCCACGTCTTTGAACATCCCTCCGGGTCACAACGTTTTATTGAAAATGTTTTCATTCCAATTGGTTTATATTGTCCTTTTTACGTCCTTGAACAGTTTTAGAAAAGTTTATTTCACGTGTATGACGACACAACCCCTGGACCTGGCCTTGAATATGTCAACGTCACACGTGTGAGTAACTTGCACTTGGGATGACAGCTATGGAGTGCAGCAAGATGATAGGTCTTCCATCAGCCGTGTTCCTGCAAAACCAACTCACAGAAAAACATGCTCTCCAACTACATTAATGCTATGACAAGCTCC
>CM031629.1:39232628-39235573 GCA_018398815.1 Conus ventricosus | reverse complement strand
CGGGATCGTAAAGAGGAAACTTCGTCGGCTGCACACCGGCCATTCGTATTTACCCATGCTTACCTTTAAAGAGTGAAGAAGCTCCGTGGTGCATTCCATGTCATGCGCCACTCACAATGAAACAGTCTTTTAGAGTGTTGGGACTTGCACGATGTGAGACACAAACATTTTACAGCGGAGTCCATGAAGATCCTGTTCAGGGATGTCCCGCCTGATGTGATCCTTGAGTTTTTGAGAGAGATTAACATTTTTCATCTGATTTAAGATTTTACGGAAGAAAGATTTTTAACAAAGTTTCTGGTGCGTTTCTAGACGATGTCATTTAACGAGATGTATGAAAGGTGGTTTTTTTTTTTTTTTTTTTTTTTTTTTTTTTTTTTTTTTTTTCATGACGGGTGAGTTGATTTTAACGTGGTGACAGCCCTGATATGGCCCTTTGCGGTCGGCTGGGCTATAAGCAACATTATCTTATCTTATCTTCTAACTCAGAATCCGCACTGTCTTCTGAAACTGCAGCTATATGTTGTGACATAAGCAAACACTTCTCTCACAGAAAAAGCACCACACACCTGCACGGCACAACGCCGCCAAGTAAAATGACAAGACGGCTCTGCCTGGTTGCTACAACACAAAATGTCACATGATTTAAGCCTGACACTTCATTTGATAAGAGGTTTACACGCGGGAGACATGTCTCGATCTGTTTTGGCTGATTGTGCTTACCGACAGTGGAATTTCAATAGGCTTTTGAAAGTCATTGCACGCTATTCACCACTCCTCAGCATTGCGCGAAACCGGATCCCCGGCTAAAGCTATTCACCCTTTTCTTCTCCCCCTTTTTTGCATTATACCCTCTCCTCGTATCCCCCTCAAGCACCTACTTTTTTTTTAAAGCTGCTCTTGAGGGGGTACTGGGTGCACAATTTTTTTTTTGCCAAATATTCAGAACTCCCCTTTTCCCTATCTCTTCTCTCTCTCTCTGTCCACACACACACAGACGCACACACAGACGCACACATGCACACGCACGCACGCACGCAAGCGAGCGCACTTAGACAGATTTACGCACACGAGTAGAATACACACACACACAGACATACAGACAGACAGACAGACAGAAGAGAACTAATAAATACCAAGCCTAGGGTCAACCGCCTGAAACTAGTTGAGGCGGTTGAGCTAGGCTTGGTATTTATTAGTTCTCTCTCTCTCTCTCTCTCTCTCTCTCTCCTCTCTCTCTCTCTCTCTCTCTCTCTCGTTCTAAAAGTTGATAGAAGTGTTTTCAGCTTAGAAAAAGATGTGGTCCTTGTGTCGACCTATGTAGTACCAGAAGGGGACCATTGTACGAACGAACAGATTTGAAAGATGGCATATTAATTTTGGAAGAAAGTTTACTGGAACATATGCAGGATGAAGATGTATACATGTTAGTGTGGGGAGACTTAAATGCACGGACAGGCTGTGAACAATCGGATGTGGAAGAAATGGGTTGTGTTTCTGAATTCGGACATAACAGCAAAGAAGCTGACGTGAACATGCGTCGTTCTAAAGATACTACTATAAAAGATTTCGGGAAATCCCTGTTGGACCTTTGTTTTTTATTTGACCTCATGATTTTGAATGGTTTTTGTGAAAGTGATTCTGAAGGAGACTTTACTTTTGTGTCACCACAAGGATGCAGTGTAATTGATTATTTTCTTGTTTCAGATTGTTTGTTAGAAAAATGCAATATGCGTGTTGGTGATAAGCTATTCTCCTGGCATTTGCCAGTAGAAATGAAATGGAAAAACGCTTTGGCAAAAAGGAATGTATTTCACCTCGGAAGGGTGAAGAACGGATAGTATGGTCCGACGAGTACGTGGAATGTTATAAAAACGAACTTAATAGTGATCATTTCAAAGATGGTTTACAAAGCGCTGTTGACTTGTTACCTGTTGATATTAATGCTTGTGTTGTTACTTTTCATGTGTGTTGTGTGGAGCCGCGGCGTGTATGGTTCGAATAGTTGGAAAGAGAAGGAGAGAATGCAATGAATGGTTTGATGAGTGTGAAAAAAAGAAAAGGGTAGTCAAAGGTCTTTTAAAAAGTTTTCAAAGGTGTAAAAGTGAAGAAAATAAAAAAAACATCACGGGGAAAGGTATGTAAACGAAAGAAGAGAATATGGGCAGTTGAAAAGAAAAAAGAAACATGAATTTGAAGAGTCAAAATTACAAACGCTGAAAAATTCAATTAAAGATTCAAGTTTATTTTGGGCGATAATCAGATCAGTTAACAGAAAGTCGTTTGTTTATAATAATATAAGTTCGCAACAATTGTATGATCACTTTTCTGCAGTCTTTGGGCTACAGACGACAGAAACGACGAGAATGATATAGTGATTGAGGATGCTGGAGATTTTGAAGAACCTTTATTTAATGATCGGATAAGCAGACAGGAGGTAATTGACAGTATAAAAAAGTTAAAATCAGGAAAAAGTGCAGGCCCAGATATGATTTTAGGTGAAATGTTTGAAACATGCCAACTTAAAGATAATTGATTTCCTTGTCATGTTATTTAACAGACTGTTTAACGATGGCGACTTCCCTGCATCTTGGGCCAAGTCTATAGTTACTCCTATTTATAAAAAGGGAGATCCCAACAACCCAGACAATTACCGTGGTGTTAAGAGAGAAACTGTCCAACATTTTATATCCCCTGCTCAGACGTGAAACCCAAAATTAACGATTATGTGAGAGACCTCTGGCAGGAGGATTGGAACACACAGACGACTAACAAACTCTTTCAGATCCGTCCAAACCTTAAGGACTTCCTCCCATCCACGTCGGGAGGTCGTAAAGAGGAAACGGTTCGTGCCGGCTGCACACCGGCCATTCGTATTTTACCCATGATTACCTTTTAAAGAGTGAAGAAGCTCCGTGGTGCATTCCATGTCATGCGCCACTCAC
>CM031629.1:39197628-39227628 GCA_018398815.1 Conus ventricosus | reverse complement strand
ACCGACAATTTCTTCTGGGAATCCCGAGCTGTCGCAAGGACACACCGATGGGTTTCCTGGCAGCCCACTAAACAAAGTGGCAAAACTGCCTCGCCAAACGCTGGATCAGAAGACCTCCGTCTCGAGTCAGGAGTCGCAAACAACTGAATCAGACAGTCAAAAAACAGACGACACTTGAGTTGACAGACACCACGAAACTGACAATGCCACACCCTGACTTCGACCAATCATCAATAGGTTGCCCAGGGAACGGCACGACAAAATTCCGGATAGGGGCATAGGTAGAGGCAGTCGTATACAGACTCGAAAAACCAACTTGCCTGAGGACCAATCAGCAATAGACTGACGAGACCACACTTCCCAATATGGGAACAACTGTGTATCGGCACAGACTCTAGATTATAAATCCCTCCAATCATCAATCGCTAACCACCAACAGCTTGTACACAAGACCAAATGTGGACACAACCATAATTGAAGCGCCAATCTCCAACAGTTGGTTAACCGATCACTCATAAATCACCAAGGCAACAGACCACAAAATCACAAGAATGGATACAGCCAAATATAGGCACAAACTCCACCCTCTTTGGTCGATCACCTACCAACAATGACTTGACCAAAACACGCATTAAAAAAAAATAAAAATAAAACACGCATCGTAACTCTCAAATATCGACACGGGGAAAAAGAAAGAACTGACCGCTGCAATAACTCCGCCTTACATTATGCGCAATTATGTCCCTTGAGTGTCCTTGCGTGACACACACAAACACTATATATATATCTGACTACACAATAAATTCTGATAGGTTACGCAATATTAATAATTCTATGCTTATATTGAGAGAGGGGTGGGTGGGAGAGGGAGAGAGAAGGAATGAAAGACAGGCACAGAGAGAGAGACAGGGAGGGAGGGATAGAGAAACTCTGAGAGGGAGGAAGAGAGAGGGGGGGGGGGGCAGCTAAAGAGAGGGACTGAGGGAGAGAGAGGAAGAAAATAGAGGGAGAGACGGACAGAGAAGGGGGGAGTTCGTGTTAACAGACTGAGTTCTCAACCGCCAAACACGATTGTCAGAGATGGGCACATACACACACACGCACGCACGCACACACAGAGTCTATAAAGTACGTCTTTGACCAGACGAGCGAATACTGACGACAGCACTGGCTCAGCGCATTCATTTCCTGACGACTGTTTATCAATGGCGACATCTCAACGTAACCAGAACGATAACACCACAACAGTAAGTCACAGTGCATACAGTGAAGTATATCTAATAGACAACATCGCTTTTCCATTTGGAAGAATCATCTTTCTAGGGAGGTCTGCTTGGCCGGGTAGATCGTCTGGTATGCAGAATCTGGGTGGATTCTGATGTAGTGTTGTCCCCTGAATCTTCAAAGCTCAATCATTATTTCAGGTTGGTGGTCTGGAAGTTGTCTGCAGATCTGGCGGGTTCTTCTGAATGTGCGGAAAGCAGTCTGGATGAGGAGAGATCTGGGGGCCGTACACCTCTGTGTGACCGTGCCGTCTTGCTGCAGGTCTGGTCCACATACTGGATCACCCTCAGCGACATAGTCACCATGGGCGGCTGTGTGGTGCCCGCCATAGTTGTTCTTCACCTTCTCCCGCCACTCCATTTCCTTCTTTCTGACAACAGTCATGTCAGGTGCTCTGGGAACAAGGTGGTCTGGGTGACATGGGAATCTGGGTTTTAGGGATCGCCCCACGCTCAGCTGGGCTTGAAGACACCCATTGTGAAGCGGTGTATTTCTGTACATCAGCAGACCAAGATTATTGTCTTCAGATCCTTCATGAGATCTTTGATCGTCTGAACTGCTGGTTCCACTTCACCATCAGACTGGGGACAGCGTGGGGATGACGCAGTGTGCTCAAAACCCCAGTTCTGAGCAAAGTCTACAAACGCATGAGAAGAATATTGAGGTCCACTGTTCGTTACCATCACATCTGGGATGCCATGTCTGCTGAACATTTTCTTGCACTCGGTGATGGTGTCAGCTGTAGGCATTCACTTGGGCATGATCACGATCTCCATGTCATGGTGTCAGCTGTAGGTATTCACTTGGGCATTATCACGATCTCCATGTCATGGTGTCAGCTGTAGGTATTCACTTGGACATGATCACGATCTCCATGTCATGGTGTCAGCTGTAGTATTCACTTGGGCATGATCACGATTCCATGTCATGGTGTCAGCTGTAGGTATTCATTGGGCATGATCACGATCTCCATGTCATGGTGTCAGCTGTAGCACTCACTTGGACATGATCACGATCTCATGTCACGAGAACAGTAGTCTACTGTTGCTTTTGTCAATAAAAAGTCTGCACCAGAACTGGACCGTGCACATTGTGGAAAGCAGTGCGCCCTAGGCTCAGTCCTGGCTCTGCGATTGTTGTTGCATTCTGGCAGGTGTTCACCATCAGCTCGATTTTTTTTTTTCAGGTAATTTGGCCACAGATACTGCTGACTTCATTCCATCATCAGGCAGGTGTTCACCGTCAGTTCCTTTTTTCAGGTCAACGTGGCCACCAAACATGCTGACTTCTTCTCCATCATCAGACAGGTGTTCACCATCAGTTCCCTTTCTTCAGGTCAACTCGGCCACCAACACTGTTGACTTCATTTCCATCTTGGAGATAGCGAGGAACGTCTTGTCTCAGGGATGAAGAGACAGAAGAGCTGCAGTCCGTCATGTACTGTCAGATTGCTGCAGTCCGTCATGTACTGTCAGATTGCTGCAGTCCGTCATGTACTGTCAGATTGCTGCAGTCTGTCATTTTACTGTCACATTGCTGCAGTCTGTCATGTACTGTCAAATTGCTGCTGTCTGTCATGTACTGTCAGATTGTGCAGTCCTTCATGTACTGTCAGATTGCTGCAGTCTGTCATGTACTGTCAGATTGCTGCAGTCCGTCATTGTACTTTCTGTCATGTACTTCAGATTGCTGCAGTCCTTCATGTACTGTCGATTGCTGCAGTCTGTATGTACTGTCAGATTGCTGCAGTCCGTCATGTACTGTCACATTGCTGCAGTCTGTCATGTACTGTCAAATTGCTGCAGTCTGTCATGTACTGGTCAGATTGCTGCAGTCCATCATGTACTGTCGCATTGCTGCAGTCTGTCATGTACTGTCAGATTGCTGCATCTGTCATGTACTGTCAGATTGCTGCAGTCCGTCATGTACTGTCAGATTGCTGCAGTCGTCATGTACTGTCAGATTGCTGCAGTCTGTCATGTACTGTCAGATTGCTGCAGTCCATCATGTACTGTCAGCATTGTGCGTCTGTCATGTACTGTCACATTGCTGCAGTCTGTCATGTACTGTCAGATTTTGCAGTCCGTCATGTACTGTCACATTGCTGCAGTCTGTCAATGTACTGTCAAATTGCTGCAGTCTGTTCATGTACTGTCAGATTGCAGCAGTCGTCATGTCATATTGCAAGTTTGCACACTTTGTCGCCCTTGCCACGTTGTCACTTTTGATATGTGACATTGCTGCACACTTTGTCGTCACTTTTCTATGTGACATTGTTGCACACTTTGTCGCCTCTCGAAAGAAGAAACTTCAGGTCTGAAGTCAGTCGTGCATATTGGACTTAGACTAATCGTTCTTTTTTCTTTTCTTTTCTTTTGTAATCCCAGTTATAAGACCATACTTCACAATCAAAATGGAATAAAATTCTCTATGTCTGTGTGTGTGCGTGTGTGTGTGTGAGTGTGTGTGTGTGTGTGTGTGTGTGTGTGTGTGTGTGTGTGTGTGTCTGTCAGTCTGTCTATGTGTCTGTCTATCTGTATGTGTGTTTGTCAGTACAACCATGAGTTAATCAGACAAAAAATTAGTTTCAGCCAGTTCAGTCAGTATGTATGTGTGTGCGTGCGTGGCGTGCGGTGCGTGCTGTGCGTGCGTGCGTGCGTGCGTGTGTGTGTGCGTGTGTGTGTGTATGTTCCCACGAGCAACACATTCTCTAAAGTTCATCTGTAAAGTGAATGAAACTCGACTGTATGGTCTCGGTCTACTGATTTAACCCCATAGCACACTCAACTCGACTGTGTGATCTCAGTCTACCCATTTAACCCTATAGCACACTCAACTCGGGTAGTAGCCGACTGTCTGGTCTCAGTCTACCCATTTAACCCTATAGCACACTCAACTCCGGGTAGTAGCTGACTGTGTGGTCTCAGTCTACCCATTTAACCCTATAGCCACTCAACTCCAGGTAGGAGCCGACTGTATGGTCTCAGTCTACCCATTTAACCCTATAGCACACTCAACTCCGGGTGGGAGCCGACTGTGTGGTCTCAGTCTACCATTTAACCCTATAGCACACTCAACTCCGGATAGGAGCCGACTGTGTGGTCTCAGTCTACCCATTTAACCCTATAGCCCACTCAACTCCGGGTAGGAGCCGACTGTGTGGTCTCAGTCTACCCATTTAACCTATAGTACACTCAACTCCGGGTAGGAGCCGACTGTGTGGTCTCAGTCTACCCATTTAACCCTATAGCACACTCAACTCCGGGTAGGAGCGATCAAGGCCGAAAACCCCTCGCAGCTAACGGCATTCGACCCCATTGTCTCCCGATCGGGGTCCGCGGCGCTAACCACTTCGCCACGGTGAAAACTCTCTCTCTCTCTCTCTCACACACAACACACACACACACACACACACACACACACACACACCCCACACACACACACACGTCATTCGTCCCCAGACGATGATATTGATACATGTATGACACGTTTTGTACTTCTGTTCTAAAAGTGTCTGGTTCATGTATTCCTAAATTGAAGAATCGGGGTTGTAAAGGGGATAAACATCTCGGTAATGTTTGGTGGACTGAAGATTGCGATTAAGGCAGTTAATGAGAAAAAACGGTCATTCAAGGAATACGTGCACACCAAGAAAAGTCAAGATAAGAAAATTGTAGATGAAAAATTTAAGGAAATGAAACACTCAAATGTACATAGTAATAGAGTTTTTGGAACAAGCCAAAAGGATTATTGGGATAATTTTGCAAAAGAAACACATTCGATCATAAAGATAGTAGAATGGTATAGAAACAGATAAAAACGATGAAAAATGGAATCAAACTCCCAGAATATCCTATCATTCTTGATAATAACAAGTTACCGTCATCCACAGACAAAGCAGAAGCGTTTGTCGACCAGTTTGCTAAAGTAAGCATTTTAGATGGGTTGTCTGAAAACCAAGAAAACTCAGAGAGGATAAAGAATGTACCCATGTCTTTTATGTATCTGATAATGACACGAGCGACATCAACGCCCCAGTAACATTACAAGAGGTGAAAGACGCCATAGATTCTCTCCCAAACAAAAAGACAGCTGTTGGGATTGACGCCATTTCAAATGAAATGATCAAGCATTTTCCAGACAAATGGATAAGTATTTTACTTAACATATTTAAAAAATGCTGGAGCTCAGGTCATTTGCCACAAATATGGAAAGAATCAGTAATAGTACCGATTCACAAGGAAGGTAAACTGAAAGAAAGTATAGATAGTTACAGACCTATTTCATTAACTTCTCATGTCTGTAAACTTTATGAAACAATTATTTTAAATAGAATAAACTACTTCGTGAAAAGAACAAAGTTATCCCAACAAACCAGGCAGGTTTTCGAAAGGGTAGAAGTGCTATTGAACACTTGGTCAAACTTACCACTCAAATTAAACATCAGTTTTCAGGAGAAAATGTTTACTAGCAACCTTTTTTGATATCACTAAAGCTTACGATCAAGTATGGCACTTTCGTTTGCTTTATAAACTTAAAGAGATTGGATTATCAGGAAACATTTATGATTTTATTAAAAACTTCTTAGAAAATAGATATATTAGAACGAAGGTAGGGAACTCCTATTCTACGAGAAGAAAATTATACATGGGCATTCCTCAGGGGTCTGTTATTGCCTCTTTACCTTTTTAGTATTCTAATGTACGATTTACCCTCAAATATTGCTAAAAATATAGAACTAGCCCAATATGCAGATGACATATGCATATGGATGAAAGTGACATTAAAAAAGTACATCTGTCAGATCACAAAACTATATTGAAAAGTTACATCAAAAAGAACTAAATACCTTTTCTGATTATATGACTGAAAATGGTTTGCAAATATCAACTGAAAAAACACACATGATGTTATTTAATATGGATCTGATCCAGTTAATATGTTTTTATTTCAAGTCAACGGCATAAACCCCTTAAATATACAAAAATAGTTAAATTCCTTGGAGTAAATCTAACATCAAAGTTGTCATGGAATTTCCATATAGAGCATGTTCTAACAAAAGCTCGAAAAACTTTAAATCTATTAAAGATTATAAGCAAACATGCTTGGGCTCAGGACACAGTTACCCTTTTGCACCTTTCTACTGCACTGGTTAGATCAAAATTAACGTATGCACAAGAGGTGTTTTTCAGTGCACCCAAATACTTACTGAAAAAACTTCAAAGTATTGATTCCAAAGCATGTAAGATAGCCATGGGACTACCAGTCCATGCCTCTTGTACAAAAGCATACAGTGCTGCTGGGATATTACCACTAGAAGAATATAGGAATCTTGCATGCATCAAATTTGTTATACGAAGTTCTACTATAGACAACAATATAGGCCGGAAATAAATATCAAATCGGACACGGATTTTCCCGAAAGGGCTAAAAAACATATCATCTCAAATGACTCTAAGAACATATACTTACTCGATTTTAGAATCCTCAGATATCAAACTAACATCTATTGCAAAAAGATCTATTGTGTCCCTATCCCTCCCTGGAAACTGGTACGAGCACATTTTGATATTGAGCATACAGATTTAACAAAGGCTGAAAATTCTAATTTGTTATTATCCAATATGAAAATGCATTTGCATGATCACTATTCCAACCATGTTAAGATATACACTGATGGATCATTAATCAATGAACATGCAGGTGCAGCATATATTATCCAGGCCTTAACAAAGAAAAGTCATTATCTGGGAAAAAAAAATCTATTTCGACTGCCGAGTTAACAGCTATAACTATGGCCTTAAAGTTAGTTGTTGATTACCCGCAAAATTTATTTAAAGTTGTTTTATGTGTAGATTCTAAGTCAGTTCTTACTGCAATGAAGAATTTAAAATTAAAAGTTCGACCTGAGATGATCACTGAAATAAATAACTTAGTCCATTTCCTCTCAGTTAGAGACACTGAAGTAACATTTCTTTGGGCGCCTTCCACTGTGGGTTATATTATAATGAAAAGGTTGATGTTCTAGCAAAGAGAGGAGCAAAACGATCTTCAGATTCACATTTTTTGAACTTCTCTATGTCAGTGCAAGAGTGCTATACTTCGGCGGAAAAAACCCTCCGGGGGGTTGCGACCTTGTCGTGGTCGGAGGGTTTGCGTGGCCCAGTGATCCCTTAGGCTTTGCTGGCGGGGGCATCAATACTTGGAGATAGGCTGTTTTTTTCACACTGCTTCTAGGCCTGAGAGGTGCAGATGCTTGTTTGGCCTAAGCGTAACGTGGTAAGGAGTTGATGCCCCTGGTAGGGTTTCCCCTTGTCAGATAGGCTAAGGGTGAGGATCCTGACCAAGAGTAACCCGCCTTTCTCCTTTTCTTGTTTTCTGCCTCCCTTTTTGGGCCCCTTTTCTATCTTCGTCTCCCCTTCAAGTCTTCTTTCCACACTCCTTTTCTCTCTGGTGGTCTCCTTAAGATCCGCCGCGTTTGCCGTGCGGTGCGACCTGTGTCGGAGGGGAATGAGATCCGGTGATTGAGAGGGCCAGCGCTCTCAACACATCACTTTGGCTCGGACCTCTCCTAGACGGGAGAAACATTTTGGGCCCGGGTGTACTAATCGGCTCCCCCTTCTTGGGGTTGGGTCAAGACGGGCAGTTCCCCAGCTGGCCAAGTAAACCCCTGCAGTGCTCACTCTCTGTTCCCGGGAGTTGAGCATGATCAGGGGGATAGGGTTGGTTTCTTCTGCTTGTCGTATGTCTCTCCCGAAGCCGGGAAAGGGGTCAAGACATTGGTTTCTTGGCCCTGGCCCCTTAGTTGGACTCCAAGGTGGGTGGGTAAGGGAGGGATGAAATATACTAAAATACACATGGCTTTTTCAAAACACATCCCCCCAAAAAAGAGGAAGGCAGCATCCCCTATTTCAGGGGATTTCGATTCTGACAGCGATTCGGATATGGAGATCGACAGAAACGGGTTTCTGGGCTTCCTGGCTCGTTATGGAAGGAACGGAGCAAGAAAGACCCCTTTCGCTTTGAGCCCATTTGCTATCCAAAAGGGCTTTAAAGGGTATAGCAGGTGACCCTCGGTCCATCAAGAGGTTGAGGAATGGTTCCTTTCTTATTCAATGCAAGTCACACAAACAATCTGAACGCTGCTGAAAGCAACTAAACTAGTGGACCGGGAGATCAGGGTAACTCCCACAAACAGTTAAATTCATCTAAAGGCGTGATTCGCTCCCGGGATTTATCAGGAGTCTCAGAGGCAAAATCAAAACGGAGCTGGCATCCCAGGGTGTGACGGAGGGGCGCAGGGTGACTGTCAAGAAGGGTGCAGAAAGAGTGGCCACCAACACCCTCTTTCTGACATTCTGCAACCCTGTGCTGCCTCCGGTCTCAAAGTCGGCTACCTGATTGTCCGGGTTCAGTTGTACGTTCCGTCCCCCCTTGCGGTGCTTCGATGCCAGAAGTTTGGCCATGTCAGAGACCGTTGTTCTGGGGAGGAGGTGTTGGTATTTGCTGCAAGGCAACCCAAAGATGGGCCGTGTAAAGATCCGGCACATTGTGCAAACTGCGGGGGGGCCCACCATCCCTCCTCTTCACGAATTGTCCTCTGTGGATTCAGGAATCTGCAATACAAAGGGTTAAGACAGAAAAGAAAATCTCCTTTTTCGAAGCCCGCAAGCAGGTTGTGGGCAGTCAGTTCGCCGACACTTCTTCGTATGCTTCGGCCCTAAAGAAAGTTCCAACAGTTCCAACTCGGTCAGTCTGCTTCAGACTGATAACTTTACGTTTTCGAAGACATTGCAAGGAAAAACTGTTTAGCTCTGGTGGAAGCAGGTCCACCACCTTCCAAACCAAAGTGACTGCCCCCCGGTGGAGGCATAAAATCCGCCACCCCTCAGACTGCCCAGCAATCTACAAAATCTGCTGCTGGCAGATTAAAAAACCAGCACCCTCCCTCGAACTCCTCTGTCCAGTGCCCGTGCGGGCAAGGGAGTTCAACCTAGTGTGGAGATGGTGGAGTTGAGGAAAAAAACCCCCACCGTCCCCAAACCCAGACCTACTTCAAACCCGTTGGCAAGTCTGCCAGCAGGTCTGCAGATAGTCCAGTGAAATTAACACAAATTTACAGCTTTAGCAGCAGATGTTGGGGAGGAGATGACCTGATCTGTCCCTTTCGCCCCCTGCACCATGGATAATACAAATTCCATTGGGAAAACTGTGGTCTTTAAATTTCCCAAATTCGAGGAGCTGCAGCTTCTGTGTCAGTCTCTAAACCTTCTGTCGTGGCTCTTCAAGAAACTCAAATTCCAAGCCAGAAGACCTTTTCTCTTTCTGGCTTTAATATTCTTTCGCAACCTGCACAACCATCCACGTTGGGACTGTCGGGCGGTGTTGCCCTTCTCCTACAAAAAAACTTTGTTGTATAGTCCTGTCACTCTGTCTACCTCCCCTTTAGGCTGTAGCTGCGAGAGTCACTCTCCACAAAACTGTGACAATCTGTTCTCTTTTTCTCTCACCTTCTGTCCCGGTTTTGTCGTCAGGACCTTGTCAGTTGATAGAAGAACTCCCTCGACCTTTTTTGCTGTTGGGTGACTTTAACGGTCACAATCCTCTTTGGGTAGTGCGGTACGTCACCCAGAGGTTTTGCTAATTGAGGATGTCCTTTCAGACTTGGATTTGTGTTGTCTGAATGACGGATCTGCAACTTATCTCCACTCTTCCTCAGGTTCACTTTCGTTTTTGGATTTGTCGGTTTGTGACCCTCGCTGGTCCTGGACTATGAGTGGTCTGTCCCCTGACGATCTGCACGGAAGTGACCATTTCCCTGTCCTTCACAACCTGTAATAACTGAACACGTCTCTGTCTCTCAGCATTTAAATTATAAGAAAGCAAACTGGGATCTTTTTGGCACCCTGTTTCTAAGGAGTCCGGGACACTGATTTTTTTCAAGTCCGCCCCGCGAATCACTGACAACACTATGATTAATGTGCTAAGGCCTGTATTCCAGGTCTTCCGATAAACTTTCAAATGCCAAAAACACCTGGTTCGTTTCAGTGCCCAAAATTTCCCAAAAGTTAAAAACGGGCTCAGCGTCGGGTATACCAACGACCTTGGGTCCCAACGCTCGACCCCACAGAACCCGGCTAAATCAAGACCCCTTTTTAAAAACTAAAACGCGGTCCGGGAACTTTGCTCCAGGCTGACTTCAAAAACTTTAAAAAAAAGTGTGGAACCATTAAGAAATAAAAGGGGGAAGAACCCCTTCCCACTTGAACCATCTCAAGTTTCGGATTTTTTAATAACAGAGAAAAGCGTTGCAAATTTGCCTTAAAACCATTAAAAAAGAATTCCTCCTTTTCTAATAAATCAGCCCTTTTTGTCAAAACAAAGCCCTAAAAGAAAATCTCCCGAAATTTTTTTTACCCGCAACTAAGGAATCAATTTTCCTTTTTACGTAAACAGCTGAAATCTCCCTTGCTTTTTTGCAGCGATTCCCCCCTGGGTATAGATGACACCCATTACAGCTGTTGAAACTTTTCCCTAGGGGTTGAACATACTGCTACGGGCCTACAACCATGGGGTGGATACAGGTTTTTTTCCCCCCTCTTGGCAAAAACCCCTATTATTCCCCCCCCAAAACCTGAAAAGATCTTTCTAACCCCTTCAAATACGCCCCTACTTTGCCCAGCTGTTTTTGAAAATTTAAGGGAAAAAATGGTCAATGCTGGCTCTGTGGAAACTTGAAACCGATGGCCTTTTGGCGAAAGAACAGGGGGTTTTCCCCGAAAACATGAGTACAGTTGCTTTTTGATTCTTTGGAATCACACTTAAAACGCTTTTTTAAAAAGACAGCATGCAGTGGCAATTTTCTTTGTTTTGGAAAAGGGCCCTACGTACCCCCTGGAAGTCGGGATACCCTGATCTCCATGCGGGTTTTTTTCGGGGTCATCTTCCGCTTTTATTCAAATTTTTTTGCGAACGAATTTTCGGGCCTTGGAACCCTCCTGTGTCCCGAGGGATTGGGTTTTCCCACGGGGGAGCAACTTTTCCCCCCTCTTAGTTTTAAAGAAAAACATTGTTAAATCAGTTCACCCGGGTTCAGCTGTCATTGTTGGGGATGTTTTGCTGCTACGCAACGGGAAAGCCTGTACCCATTTCCAGCGCGGCTCCAGCTTTGGTAGATAAAACCATCGGTGGGCGGAGAAAACGGTTTTCACCTTTTTGCAACAAAAACCCAGTGTTTTCACTTCCAAATTTCCGTCATTTTTTCCAGACCCGGGAAACTTAAAGGGGGAAATCTCCCATTCCACGTCAAAGAGGCCCAAAATTTTTGGAGCATTTTTTTCCAAAAAATTAATTTCCACCAATTAAAAACCCCCAAACTGTTGCCAAAAGGGATGAATATTTGCGGGGTGCACACACCGACGGGGGCCTGATAAGAAAACTTTGTTCACCTCTACGAGCCCCGGCCGTTTAAATGGACTACGGGGTTTTGGGTGTGTACGGCTCCGCAAAATCATTTTCCCCAAAAACCCTTGGGAAACCCTTTCCACCTCAAGGGCTTTTGTCTCTGTTTGGACTCCCCACCACCCCTGTGTACAGCCTGTACCCGAGGCAGGTGAACCTTCAGTCCATCGCAGGCTGAAACTGTCTTTGAATTTTTAAAACCGATGTTTCCCAAAAAGGAATCCTGCTAGACGGGGTTTTTGACCCTCCGTTTCCAAGTAAGTTTGAAACAAAACCCAAAAGTATTCCGCCTTTGGGCTTTGGATCAGCCCACTGCGGGTGCAGGTATGACCCGGGAGTAGTTTCCGATTTTTCCAAATTTCCCATCAACCCCCATGGACCTTTTTTTACACCAGGATTCGTTCGTCTCGCAGCTTTCCGTAAGGGGTCTACCGCTCTCGGCGTACAAGGCTTTGTATGCCGAGCTTGTTCCCAAATTCCCCTCCATCAAAAAGTTTTCACGACGGTTTTCCCAAATCTGAGGATGGAGTGGCCCGTTTCGCCTATGCCCTGGGGTCCCTTTTCCCAATAGTTGGAAAATATTCATTCGATGCTTCTGTTTTTCGCTTTCTTACGCTTAGTTTTGGGTTAAGATAATCCCCATTTTTTCGAGGAGGGACTTTCTGGTTTTGTCGGGGTTCGCTGTAGCTTTGGAGGCCATAGCTGGCCCCAACCCTTTAGCTTCCCGAACTTTTACTTTTTTTTTGAACATTTTTAAAAGTTGAAGGCGGCGGGTTTCAACTTACCTTGCTTGGGGTTCCTGGCCATGTTGGGATCGGGGGGGAAAGAAAAAGGGTTTATCGTTTTTCCAAGAAAGCCACAAGGAGAAATGCCAAAACCCTTTTTTCCCCTGCTCAGATGGAAACCCCCAAATTAAAAAATTATGTGAGAGACCTCTGGCGGAGGATTGGAACACACAACGAGTAACAAAAATCTTTCAGATCCGTCCCAAAACCCTTTGGGGGTTTTTCCCCCCACTCGGGGGTCGTAAAAAGGAAACGGTTCTTGCCGGCTGCACACCGGGCCCTTCGTATTTTCCCAGCTTACCTTTTTAAAAGGGGTGAAGAAACCCATGGGCATTCCCTGTCAGCGCCACTCACAATGAAACATGTACTTTTAGAGTGTTGGGACTTGCACGATGTGAGACACAAACATTTTACGGCGGAGTCCATGAAGATCCTGTTCAGGGATGTCCCGCCTGACGTAATCCTTGAGTTTTTGAGAGAGATTAACATTTTTTATCTGATTTAAGATTTTACGGCTGAAAGATTTTTAACAAAGTTTCTGGTGCGTTTGTAGACGATGTCATTTAACAAGATGTGTGAAAGTTGGTTTTTTTTTTTTTTTTTTTTTTTTTTTTAAAGACTGGTGAGTTGATTTTAACGTGGTGACAGCCCTGATATGGCCCTTTGCGGTCGGCTGGGCTATAAGCAACATTATCTTATCTTATCTCCTGGCGATCAGGCACCCCGTATAAAACCGAAAGGCATAGGTGCCTTACAGTCTCTCTCTCTCTCTTTCTCTCTCTCTCTCTCTCTCTCTCTCTCTCTCTCTCTCTCTCTCTTCTCTCTCTGTCTCGCAGTTTATACATACATACATACATACATACATGTGATAGTAGGCATCCTTCAGTCTCGGAAGACTATGGAGTTGCGCTCTAGGTGTCTATTCTGGTACAGCGACGGGTGTGGCTGGCCAGTCCGACGCGGGAATGACAGTCCCTGTGGCAGAGGGCACAGATGAAGTCTGACGCTGGTCTGTCTGCCTGGGCTGCAGCCTTTCTTCTCATTCTCTTTTCCCCGTGCTGCTGAGCGAGGGTCTCTTCGAACTTGGAGAGACTTATTTGCACAGTCTGTCTCCAGGCTGACCGTTCGAGGGCTGTTGCTTCCCAGTTGTTATGGTCGATGTTCAAGGCCTTTAGGTCCCTCTTGCACACGTCTTTGAATCGCAGCTGTGGTCTGCCTGTGGGACGTTTTTCCTGCACAAGTTCTCCATAGAGGAGGTCTTTAGGGATCCGTCCGTCATCCATGCGCACGACATGGCCGAGCCAGCGCATAAGTCTCTGTTTCAGCAGCGTGTGCATGCTGGTGCATCCGGCTCTTTCCAGGACAGTGTTTTTTGGGACCTTGTCCTGCCAGGTGATGTTCACCTGCGTTGGAGGCTACGCATATGAAAAGCATTGAGCTTTCGCTCTTGTCGGGCACGCAAAGTCCAAGACTTGCTGCCATACAGGAGGGTGCTTACAACGCAGGCTCTGTAGATCTGGATCTTTGTGTGCTCAGTCAGCTTGCTGTTGTTCCATCCTTTCTTTGTCAGTCTGGTCATGGTGGTGGCTGCCTTGCCGATGCGCCTGTTGAGCTCTGCGTCAAGTGAGAGGGTGTCTGAGATAGTTGAGCCCAGATAAACAAAGCCATGGAAGATTTCCAGTTCATGGTCATTGATGCTGATGACTGGGGGAGAGTCAACATCATGCCACATGACCTGTGTTTTCTTCAAGCTAATGGTAAGCCCGAAGTCTTGGCAGGCATCGCTGAAGCGAGTCATGAGCTGCTGTAGGTCCTCGGCTGAATGGGCGATTACTGTTGCGTCGTCTGCAAAGAGGAAGTCACGCAGGCACCTCAGCCTGACTTTGGTCTTGGCTCTTAGTCTGGAGAGGTTGAAGAGCTTCCCGTCTGTCCTGGTTCGGAGGTAGATACCTTCAGCTGCAGGACCAAATGCGTGTTTCAGCATCACAGCCTATACCCATTCTTAGGCGACGTCGTATCAGGAATTAAAATAGAAAGATAGACAACAAGAAAAGAACGAAATGAAAAAAAAGAAAACAAAAGAAAGAACTGAAATGAACAGGAAGAAAAGAAGACAAGAAAAGAAAGGAAGAAAAGAAAGAATGAATGAAAGAAAAAAAAGGAAAGGAAAGAAAAGATAGAAAGAAAGAAGGAAAGAAAAAAACGACAGAGATAGTAAGGAAAAAACAGAACAAAAATCTTCAGGGATTGATAACATAAACGAGAGACCAATAACTACGTACAGGCGATGACGTATGACAAGACAGACGTCAAGGGAGGACCGCTTGGTGTTCCAAGGTGGTAAGTAGTAGTATATGAGGGATGAATCTCTCACTGAGGGTCTCATGTGACGAACACATCAGTGCGCATGCGCAGAGATAAGGTGCCGTCGTCTCATGCATTAAGATAGAAAGAAAGAAAGCAAGAAAAGAAAGAGACAGACATGAAAAAAGACAGTAATGACAAGGAAGACTAAAAGACAAAAAAGAAAGGAAGAAAAGAAAAGAAAGAAGAAAAAAAAGAAAAGAAAGCAAGAAAGAAAAAAAAGAAAAGAAAAAAAAAGAAAGACAGACAGACAGGCAGAAAGAAAAAATAAAGAAAAGAATGAGGAAAAAAACAAGATGCGAAGCATATAAACGTACTTCCAGTTTTTCAAACCGCTTATAAATCGGCCAAGTGCTTTATGAGATAAGAAATAAAGGCAAAATAACGGTTTTAACGGTTATTTAACCGACGTACACTTTTGAAACTGGTATTTTAGTCCTCACTGGGCTAAAGCCTGTGTACATACCAAATTTCATCCAAATCGGACAATATGTCAAGAATAACAGTTTTTAACCGTCAGATTTTGAAACACTGCATGGAAGTGCCATTTGTGTGTGATAACCTTTCTATATACAAAATTGCATTAAAATCCACCAATATATAAAAATAACGGTTTATCAGTTATATAACCGATATACACTTTTGAAACCGATATTTTAGTCCTCACTGGGCTAAAGCCTGTGTACATACCAAATTTCATCCAAATCGGACAATATGTCAAGAACAACGGTTTTTAATGGTCAGATTTTGAAACACTGCATGGAAGTGCCATTTGTGTGTGATAACCTTTCTATATACAAAATTTCATTAAAACCCACCAATATATAAAAAATAACGGTTTAACGGTTATATAACCGATATGCATTTTTGAAACCGGTATTTTAGTCCTCATTGGGCTAAAGCCTGTGTACATATCAAATTTCATCCAAATCGGACAATATGTCAAGAATAACGGTTTTTAACGGTCAAATTTTGGAACACTATATAGAAGTGCCATTTGTGTGTGATAACCTTTCTGTATACCAAATTTCATTAAAATCCACCTATATATAAGAAATAACGGTAGAATAACGGTTTTTAACGGTTGTTTAATCCATTTTCAGCATTACATCACTTACATATGGACAGAGGATCCGATTTGTCACAAGATCATCCAAATCGCTTATAAATTGGCCAAGTACTTTCTGAGATATTCCATAAAGAAGAAAAACCGTTACAGGCCGTTACAACCGTTAGTAACGGCTATAACGGGGCAAACTAAAACATCAGGCATCACCCATGTCCAGGACGGGGGAAATCGTGATGGTATTGCTTAAGTGCACTAAGTTGATGTATTATTAGTCATGCTTAACACACCAAGGTTATCTCTGCACTCATACACGCATATGCACACTCATGCGTGCACCAAACATTCTCCTCTCTCTGTGAATGGGATGTCACGCATTCGTTTCTTTCCTAACACAACTGAGCACAAGAAGGACAATTTCTATGCTACTTATAATCAAACATGAAAAAAATCCAATTACACAAAATGAACAAATCAACACATGAAAGATCAATACTTCCTAATCCCGGGTTATGATAAAAATGACTTCTTACCTGGCCAGGTTTTCACACACACAACTACGCTTTCACACCACACCACAGTTCTTGGAAAAGTTTCTTCACGTCTTCATCAGCACTGCTTGATGGTGATGCCTTGGTTGACTGGCTCCAGGCTTCAGGACTGGGTCTTCGTGGTCGTCTCTGGGATCTTGACGTAGAACTCTTCTTCTTCGTCTCTTTCACCCACCTCTGGGTTCAAATTCAGTTTGTCTGTCTTCACCCACCTCTGGGCTTCACACTCAGTTTCCTTCTCTTCCAGCTTGTCTTTAACTCTCAGACTTTGCTGTCTCTTCTATCTCCCAGACCACGTTTCTCTCGACCCTTTCTCTGTCCTGCTCACTCCTCTCCTCTCTCTCTCTCTCTGCCTTCCCCCTCTCTCTCTCTCGTGGTGTTCTTCTCTTCTCCTCGTGGTGTTCTTCTCCGTCAGTTTATATAGGGATGGAAACAAAGGATTCCCCTTCGGGCCATGCCTTTGTCCATGCTGCTTCTCGAACCCCCCTGTTCACAAGTACCCTGAATTCTCCATTTGCTACATTCTCCCACACATCAGCATTTACACACATCCCTACCTAATTGATTAGCAAACACTTGGCACCAGATGGACATCGAAATTTCCCGCCGACTTCGGTGGTCACTTAACACAGTAATTATCTTAAGGAGGGCTACGACAACATCCACGCGCATTCAACCAGCCTGCCAATAGAACCAATACAGTGACCCACGGCAATACCATCCGAACGAGTCCAAGACTCCTGCTCTTCACTGACTGTTTACAAAAGAACCTTAGCTGACTAAGTGTCTAGCGCTCACTTGGAGCACCGAGGTCGTAGTGGTTACATCCCTTCCCCCTTTCGCTATCGGGCAGGTCCGAACTCTCTACTACCTTAGGTGCCATCTGTCATCTGACCACTTCGTCCTCCATGACACAGTTCGGCCGTGTGCGATGGGTAAGGTACCCTGGTTGATGGGTCTATTACCTATTTGTATACTACGTACAACGTCCCTTTGCCTCCAAGCGTTTAATGCCTTTTGTGAGAGGTTTCACGCCCCTTGACAATCCGTGACCCATAATGAACATACCTGCTAATTTTCATAAAGGTCGGCCAAGTACTTTCTGAGATATTTCATAAAGAAGAAAAACCGTTACAGGCCGTTACAGCCGTTAGTAACGGTTATAACGGTAAACTAAAACGTCGGGCATTATTCGTGACCCATAATGAACATACCTACAAATTTTCAGAAAGATCGGCCAAGTACTTTCTGAGATATTCCATAAGAAGAAAAAGCATTACAGGCCGTTACAACCGTTAGTAACGGCTGTAACGGTAAACTAAAACGTCGGGCATCATCCTTGACCCATAATGAACATACCTACAAATTTTCAGAAAGATCGACCCAGTAGTTTTGTCTGGAGCGAGTGGAACACATTTTGACCACGGACACACAGACACACAGACAGACAGACACACAGACAGCATTTCTTCGTTCCCATTCTAAAGTACTCCCTGTTCTTTAAGAACTGGGAGTACAAAAACAGAACGAAAATCTGACAGGCTTGAAGACATACAACGAAAGACAAATGAATACGTATAGTCAATGACGTATGACAACATAGACATCAAGGGGAGGACTAGGTGTTCCATGTGTGGTGAGTAGTATAGGAGTTTCAAATATGCCCCATTGAGGAGGTCATGTGAGGATCTCATCAGTGCGCATGCGCAGATCAGGGATTAAGAAATCAATAACAGTAATGCTAATATTGGCAGTACTGATATCAATACTAATAATGAGGACTGATTCGACACAATTTTCTTTTAGTATTTGAGAGCAACGTAATACTGCTTAAGATTGTTTTGGAACGATGGTTAGATACTGGTTTCGAGTGTTCAGGACCGATGTGCTACGTCATTTTGGTGGATGTCGACTTTATGTCATTGTATACTGTTAACCTTCGCCGTACCTTGTTTTAAAACTCACACGGAAGGGCTCCTGGGTGACTAGTCACCCATGGTTTTTATATAGGCATTCGCCTTGGTGCACCTCGCCAGATTTCGTGGGTGACCAGTCACCCATGGTTTTTACATAGACATTTCCCTAACTACACCTCGCCAGATTTCGTGGGTGACCAGTCGGTGACTTCCCATTTGGTCTACTCCCATTTCGTCTACTCCCATTTCGTCTACTACTCCCATTTCGTCTATTTCCATACTGACCATACTGCAAGGCTCCCCCTGGCGTAACCAGTGTCCCAGTCTACTCCAAAGCAGAATCGATGGTCTTTAGATTACAGTAGGGCGAAGCCCGAGAGAGGACGAAGGACGAATGAACGAAGGCCGTTAGGCCAAGTCGTGCTCACACATTTCTGTGTAGGCGAAATGGGAGTAGACCAAATGGAAAATAACCCAACCTGGTGATGATGAACTGCCAAGAGCAACACCTCCCACTCCCAGCAATCGTTGAGACCCGGGGCAACAAATACAAGAACAAAATCAGTTTTAGCAGCTGAGCTTCGTATTGATGCCGGTAAATGAAACCAGCTTTTGTGACTACTTTGCAGTGATTGCATTTCAGTACACTGTATTGTAAAAGATTACTTCCCATTTGGTCTACTCTCAGCTGCTAAAACTGATTTTGTTCTTGTATTTGTTGCCCCGGGTCTCAATGATTGCTGGGAGTGGGAGGTGTTGCTCTTGGCAGTTCATCATCACCAGGTTGTTGGATGACGGTAACCTCTGTCTGCAGCAGTAGACTGCAGTCTGGGCAGATTTGTACAGCGTGATCTCGACATAACCAGTTTCGGCAGGTAATGCAGGAACCTGTTGTTTTGCGATCAGCCTTCCAGTGGCAGAAGCCGCAGCGGCCTTGTGGCTTCTTTAGTTTCTTTGGAGTTTGGCTGGTAGTGGACTTTCTTGCAGCAGACACAAAGGACTTCCTCGCAGTTGCTGCAGAACGTTTTGCATCAGATGCTGCTGTTGATCTTGATGTTGCTGCTAGCCTCTGTCTTCTTTCTCCTGTCCTGCTTTCTTGTGCAGCACCTCTCTGTTGGACATGCTGGACAAAGTGTTTCCATGGTCAGCCTCAGTGGTTTGCCAAAGTTTTGATGTCAGTCGTCTTTGTATCTGTTCCAGCAAAGGTCTTCTACAATAGTGATGATGAACTGCTACCTGGTGTCCTTTTTGGCCAGGTGGTCATCTGGGAACTTCTTCATCCAGACTACACGTGCGGCAATGGTACAGAGGTCAATGACATTCAAAAACATGATCATGGGCCACCGTTTTGTGATCCTCTTGACTGTTTATGCATGTGCCATCTTGTCAAGGGCATGTGCCTCTTGTCAACAGCTCCCTTGGTAGAGTTGTAGAAACGAATGATGTCAGGTTTCTTCTTGAAAGCAAGAGGGTCAACGGCTTTGTCGTGATGCATCATGCTCATCACCCACAACGTTCTTGTTGAGTTTGCTCTGGTAGTTGACCAGCGTCGTCTTTTCTTGAAACATAAAGGAAGAATCATGCAAAGGTTGTCCTTTCTTGTCTTTGAAGGAATCTGGTAGGAAGCGTTTGTTGGCCCTGACAGTTCCAACAAAAGTGAGACCATTGGTCTGCAAAATGTTGGCCAGCTCTTTGTCATTAAAAAAATTGTCAGTTGTGACATTTCTTCCTGATTTGAAGAAAGGGGTTGATAGTTTGATGGCAACGTTTTCTTCCAAGGTTGACTTGCCTTTCTTGTCCAAGAGGCCGTCCCAGGTATGGCTCTGCAACAAGTGGAAAATTTGTTTCCGCATCTACAGCCCAGAATATCTTCAGGCCATAGCGGTCTGGTTTTGAGGGAAGGTACTGCAAAAAGGAGCAGCGTCCACGGAATAGTTACCAGCTGCTCATCAATGCAGATAAATGGTCCAGGAATGTAGCGGTCTGCAAGGCACTTCGTGAATTCCTCCCAGAAGTCCCTAAATGGGGCAAAGACATCTCGGGCACGCCGGGCGTTCCTTGTGGTCTAGTCATCAAAACGGAGGTGGGTCAAAAGCTGCATGAATCTCTTGCGAGCGATTGTAGACCGTACTAACCCTTCACCATAGAGAGAGGTCAAAAGCAACTCTGTTGACTGCATGTTCTGTTTTCTGCTCCTGGGAGCAAAAGACAACCAATGAATGCTTTCATTTCCACCTCATCTGTAGCAGTCCATTTGCCTGGATTTCCTCTCTTCCCTTCAATGTTTGTGAAGTTGACCTTCGCTTTGATGTTCTTGTTTGACAGAAATAGCAAAAGGCATCAAGAGGTGCTGTCAGATCATTGTATCCAATCAACTGGTTTGCAGGTACCCTGAAAACATTTTGAGCGATGCACGCTCAGTTGTTGGCAAGGTGTAGAAATAAAGGGCTACGGTCTATAAACGATATGGGTGGCCAGCCACCCATGAGCCCTAGCGTGTGTGGAAAGGGTTGCAGTCTATAAAAGGTATGGGTGACCAGCCACCCACGAGCCCTAGCGTGTGTGAAAAAGGGCAGTGGTCTATATAAAAGGTATGGGTGACCAGCCACCCACGAGCCCAGCGTGTGAGAATTAACGCTGCTTCTCTTATTAGTATGGGTGACAGGCCACCCACGGTATCTGGCGAGGGTTATACAACGTTTTTATTGTTTAATTACTCCTTTATTTACAAACATAAAACCCCATATTTGTGAAATTATACATAGATGTATAATAAACAAAGTCATAAAATTTGAGCTTGATAGAGATAAAACTGACAGAGTTATGATAATTTAACTGAGAGTCTGGGTAATTTTTCACCCACAAGCTCTGGCGAAGGTTAATCATTGATCATTGATCCGTATTTCGTTTAACTACGTTCTAAGTCGTGTGCGTGCGATCGCAATCAGGCACTCCTGACCTCTTAACTCTACTTCGTCTCTCAACCAACTCTACAGTAAGAACCTAAATCAGAACTTAATGCGGCCCTCCAATTCCTCTCTCGTACACATGCCAGTTTTCACCAGTCCATTCATTTTCTGCCACCTATCATCCAGCCATTTGCACTAGGATATGCTAAAACACAGTTTCAGAAAACGAAATCTGCATCCCATCTCACTTTCTAAAACAATGCATTCGACTGCGAATCACCCCTCGCGGCTTCTCACTTTCTCACACCCCATCCGATCTTCATAATACCGCTCTTACCACTACCACTACAAGAATTCTATTCAAGCCAGCCGCAGACTCATGTTGGCACATATCAAAACACTCAATTCATCCCTGGAACTCTCTCCCGTCTTCTTCAACATTTCAAACAACAAACCACAATCATCATGCCCATAGCCACTGCTTCAAGACTCAGACAGCTCATCCATACACACAACCAGCTCATTCACAATCACTGCTACCAGATTAAACAAGACAAGTTATCAAAATTACAAAACAAACACAAGGTAAACCCAGACAGTTGAATCCCGTACACACAAACACTGACCCCCTATCACCCATGAGCAACACCGCCACCTTGTTCGCTGCATTCCTGATAATCTGACTCTCACCAATGATGAAAGATCAGTCCTGGCAAAAGGTCTGAATTTATTCCCATTCAGCCTGCAACCAATAAATATTAAAACCACGTTGATATTGAAAGATTCTTTAGAAAATTAAGATGGATGGCTGCACTTGACGGTGTGCCTAAGCCCCCTCTACCAGAGAGCTCAGACATTTTTATCCACCTTTTTCGAACTCCAGCGCTTCGCCAGCCACCTCTTGACAAATCCACTGAAGTTGAACTCTACATCAAAAAGTGTAGAAAAGAAATCTCTCAAGTGAAATCCAAACCTGTTCGCAATTCCAACCTCTCACGGGATGAACAAAAAGCCCTTGAATCACTGAGACAAAGACAAGACATTGTCATCAAACCAGCAGACAAAGGTGGTGCAGTGGTGGTCTGGGACAAACAGCTGTACATAAAAGAAGCACACAGACAACTGTCAAACACAAATTTCTATACACCACTCACAGCATCAACCCTCCCCCAACACCAGAAACTCATCTCAACCACAGTTAAACAAGAAATCAAACATAACAACTTACCGAAGACAGCCAAACTCCTCATAATGACAGATGTGACCGGACAGAAGTTTACTTCTGCAAATGTTTAATCTTCATGCTCTTCAAGAGCATGTTTCGTTTTATTGTGGCCATTTATTATTTTGTATGTAGTTGAGCTGAAAAGGGTAGTGTACGTGCATAGGAATTTCAGTGAATTCTGAGTTTCTGTAGTAGAGTTGATTAGGGTAGTGCAAGTGCATAGGGATTAGCTTGGTTCCAGAATTATCTTTAGAATTCCAATGGATGAGTAGGAATACAGTGGTTGGTTTGTGGATATAATCAGTCTACTTGGCATAATCTCTGTTTGGGAATGTGCACAAATTACCAGACATTAATGGACATTTATTCATGGTAATGACAAAGCATTAATTAATACTGTTATTTACTGAGGCTCAGGGCCTATATTCTGCTGCGGATTAGCAGTTGGTGTAAACTGGGGGCAATAATACCGGCATCCCGCCAGAATGCGATCTTTTTCCCACGGCCTGTCACAGCCAACAGAGGTTTTGCTGTTCGTTTGATAAGGGAAGACCGGTCTCAGGCTGGCTAGCTAAAGCACCAAGGAAAAGGTGATTATTTTTGAGGTATGTCAAAACAAGTTTACTGGGAACAAGTTCATTGGGAATATGGTTGTTATTGATGAATATTTTTTTGTTGTTGTTGACTTGTTTAAGTGTTTTAAAGAAAATGTTAAAAGCCACTTAATGGAGATGTTTACAAGACTAAGAGTTTTCACTTAGGAGGAGAACTGGTTGTATTTTTCTTTCAAGGGATCTTGGACAGATCTCTCTCTCGCCCTCTCTCTCTCTCTCTCTCTCTCTCTCTCTCCGTGCTTGTTAATTTTTGTTCATGGAATCAGTACCCGATGTGAAGGAGGCTGGAATGAATTATTCAGTTATGCTCACTCCTTGTAGTTACAGTGTTGTTGAAAGCAATTCCTGAAAATCAATGCTGATCTATTTAATTTTCATCTTAGATGTATCAGAAACTTCGTTTTGAATTGTGTTCCATTTTTTTGGCTACACTCGGGCCTAGAATTACGACGTGGGCGAGTTGCGACGATAGGTGAATGAAGGGAAGTAACCTTTTTTTTGAGGAGTAAACCAGTGACATGTATGAGTTGTTTCCCTTTGCTGTATTCTGGCTGGTTATGTTGAGGCCAGCCATTTATTATCTTTTTTTTTGAAGATCCTGTGCGTCTTGATGCTATGATTTAGGGACACACATGTTGCCCTTTTCAGAGGATGCCTGTTCCACACCAGAGAGGTGGCCGGGACAGATGAACGGGTGTGTCAACACCCTGTCCTGAGGTAGATAATGTTTTTCCCATGTTAATATTCTGTTGAAAACTTTTTGTTTTGTTCTGACATTTTTCAACATGTCGCTGGGCAATTTATTGTACCTTTGGTACCATGGATTTTTTTTGTAAAGCTGGTGGTCACAATGGTTATTGTTACCACAAGCCAATGTGTATGAAGTCAATGGTATTGAATGAAGATGATGTTTTTCTTTTGTCAGACCCATTGATTGAATGATGTTGTGTATGCAGACCTGTTTAGTCTACACATTTGGCGTAGAATTCTACGCATTTTGACCCCAAATACGCAAATACGCATTTAGGAACCTCGCTACGCATTTCAGAATTTCGCCGGTACGCATTTTCGAAACTGAAGCTATTTTGCGTGTTGCCGTCTTTTGACAAACTTGACGCGCCATAGAAGCAGCCTGACACGCTGCTGCGTTCAGCTGGACTGCCCGCCCGCCTCTGTTAGTTACTTATTTCCCTTTACTGCCCAATAACTTTAGGGGGCAGGTTAGAACGGCTCGCTGAACGCGTTACGGTCGGTTTTCATTTTCGATCAAGATGGCTGACAATAATTCGTCGAAGCGCCAAGCTGATTCTTCCGACTTTTCTCCCAGCAAAAAGAAGAGAAAAGTTGCCGATCAAACCTTTCTGTCATCATACCATCAACGCTACCCGTGCCTTGTTTCATCCAGAAGAGGGGAGCATTGTGCTCATTGCACATTGTGCAGGAAAGATTTCTCGATCAAACATGCCGGCATGTTTGACTGCAAACGGCATATCGAGAACCAGACTCGCAAGGACTTCGAGAGTAAAGCAGGAAAGCAGTCATCTCTGGCTAGTTTTTTTGCAAAGCCTTCACCTTCGAGCAGTGAATCTAGTCTCAATCAAGATGTTATGAGAGGAGAAGCCATGGTGTGCCATCTCGTGGTACAGAACAACTTGCCGCTGTCTGCTGCTGACAAGATCGTTCGGGCGGTGAAGGCCATTTGTCCGAACTCGCCGATCGCCAAAAGTAGGTCACTTTTCTTCTTGCTTTACCAAGCTACCGATGTCAGCAGCTGTCGCAAGGACAGAATCGATGAAACTTGGAAGGCCATTGGGGAAGTGGAATATGGGCAGTTCAAGGAGCTTTCTCTGGTGATGAGGGGCATTGTCACCATCCCTCATAGCAGTGCCCACTGTGAGTGTGAGCGCATCTTCTCCTGTGTGAGGAAGAACCGCACAGACCAGAGAGCCAGCTTGGCAGACAGCACCATGGAGAGCCTGCTGGTCCTCAAGTCAGTGCCCCAGGAGCCTCAAGATGCTGTGAGGAGCATGACTACAGAGGATCTTGCTGCACTGAAGAGTGCCTACAGCAAGAAACTCAACCAGTAAACTACCATGTGAAATGTGTAAATAGTGTATATATTGTGGTTCTTGACAATTAATCCAAACTGGAATAAGTGACAATTGTATAGAGAGGACATGAACTGGTAGTGTTACATGAATCAGAAGATATTCAACTCAATGCTTGGATATCAAACAGCTAACAGGTGAGCTTATTTATTATTCTTTTTGACCCAACGGCGTCACAAACACACACACACACACACACATGCATACACGCATACACACACACACACACACACACACACACACACACACACACACACACACACACACACACTTATTAGCATTTTTATTTAGATTAATGTGCATGTTAATATTTCTTTAATAGTAATACTATCTTGTGCGAAAATAGAACTACACATTTGACATGGCTGACTACACATTTTGGTCATCTGACTACACATTGTCTCGAAGGGGGTAAACAGGTCTGTGTATGTATTATTATGAATAAATGAAAATTTGTTTTCATGTTATGAGAGACTAACTGAATCTGCTGAGAATAATCTAGTCCATGTCCTGTTGAGATAATTGTGGTTTCCCTGTTCTGTGGTCGTAATAGACACAAGGGTCAGTGCTGCTAGCATGCAGTACAACCTTTATTGTAACAGAACAGATGCCAGTATCTTAATGTTGTTATTTATTTTGCTTTTGTTCCATTGTTATGCTGATTCATTTTTTTGCAGATTCACCCATGATTGTGTACTCGTAGTCATAAATGTATGTTTCATTTCATTTATGCTTTTGGAGATTTCTCTTGTTGCAAATTTTTTAAATATGTTGTTCTGTAATTTTCCAGGTTGGCTTGGTTGCTTGGCTTGGCTTGGCTTGGCTTGCCTGGCTTGGCTTGGCTTGGCTTGGCTTGGCTAGGTTGGCTGGTTGATTGACTGAATAAACGAAATGTCCAACACGAGTGCGGTCTTGGGTGATGGACGGATGACTCTCCCCCCTCTACCCTTGACCGGTCACACAGACACCAAACAACCCACCTTCTACTGCTCCCTAAACTACACAAAACCAATACACCCGGCAGACCCATTGTATCTGCATGCAGCTGCCTACAGAACACATTTCACAGTACTTAGACTCTCTCCTCCAACCCATAGTACAAGGCCTCCCCACATACCTCAAAGACACTACACACACACTCAACATGATTAATTCATACAACACAGATCCCACTTTCCAACCCAGCCTCCTCTTTACACTTGACGTCGTCTCTCTCTACACTTCCATCCCCCATGCTGATGGATTAAAGGCCCTCGCATTCTTCTTAACAAACGACCCCTTAACCACAACACCTCCCACAGCTACACTGGTCAGACTTGCAGAATTAGTCCTCACCCTCATACTTTTGAATTCAACAACCACACATTCTCACAAATCAGTGGTGTTGCTATGGGAACCAAGATGGGACCATCCTATGCCTGCCTCTTCATGGGACACCTAGAACACCGCTTACTAACCTCTTACACAGGCCCTACACCAGAGCTCTACAAAAGATACATAGATGATGGATTGGGAGCCACATCCATGCCAGAACATGACCTCCAGAATTTCCTCAACTTTGCACAGACCTTCCATCCATCCATCCAGCTGACCTACACCATTTCACAGTCAGTTAATTTCTGGACATCACTATCTCCCTCAAAGATGGACTGCTTCAAACCTCAGTCTTCTACAAACCTACTGATGCACACTCATACCTGGACTACACTCTTCCCACCACCAGTCCACTAAAAATAGCATTCCATATTCTGAATCCTTCGCCTACGCAGACTCTGCTCTAGCGAAGAAGATTTCACTATACAAGCAGCCAAAATGTCTGATTTTTTCACCAACCGTGGATACCATAGTGCCGTCATCAATGATGCTCTCAGCCGCACTGCAGCTAAATCCAGAACATCTACTCTGGAAACTAAACCTCCCAAAGAGCAGACAGACCCACTGCCTGCCTTCTCTTCCATCCTCAAAATCTGCCCATCTGCAGGATCCTGAAGTCTAACTGGCACATGGTAGAAAATCATAAACCTGCTCTTGAGACGAAACCTATGATCACTTTCAAACGTGACAAAAACCTCAACGACTACTGGTGCGCTCTAAGCTGAACAAAATCTTCACACCTAAGCCACCAGGTACTTTCCCCTGCTCTAAACCCAACTGCAAAATCTGCTCTCTCACCAAACCAGACACCATCCTACATGGCCCCACAGGCTCTTTCACTATTAAACGCACTTTCTCCTGCCAGAGCCACAACATTGTGTATGCCATCCACTGTCAGCTGTGCGGTAAGATCTATGTAGGTGAGACATCTCGCACACTTGAGACGCGCATCTCTGAACACCTGGCTGACATCCGCCACCATCGGCCCAAACCAGTCGCTCTACACTTCAACCATGCCCAAACACAACATCAACCATGTCAAAGTCTTGGCACTTTGGCAATCTAAGAGTGACAACTTGGAACGCGTTATGCAGGAATCTCATCTCATTGCCAAACTGGGCACCGTCCACCCTCATGGCATCAACGTCCAAAAGTAGTATGTGCCATTCCATCTCTGCAGCTCCAGCCTGAAATATCTACGCACACCCTACCTCTGTTTACCTCAGACATAGTTTGCAGCTATCATCCTCTTCCCTTTTCCTACACTCTCTGAATCTCTCCATTTGCTACATCAATCGACTTACCCCCCCCCCCCCCCCCTGCCCTAGTAATGATGTGTGTAGGGATGTTGGTGGGTATGGCGGTTGTTGGGGGTGGAGGTGGGGTAACCAATGAATAAGGCTGATATTACACATGGAACACACACACACACACACACACACACACACACGCACACACTCACACTCACACACACACACACACACACACACACACATAATGAATAGAATGCCAGCTCCTTTATCGTTGGTCGTGAAGGTGGGGGGGGGGGGGGGGAAGAGAGAGAGAGAGAGAGAGAGAGAGAGAGAGAGAGAGAGAGATTTTGTGTATAGGTGTGAATATGTTGCCCCTCCCCTCCCCCAGTTAGTACGTAAACCCATCCCCTTCTTCCCTCCACCCTCATAGCATCAACACCTTAAAGTAACATGTACCAACCCACCACTTCAATCTCAGCCCACAATATCCTCCCACAACACACACACATACTACCTTATCTCCAACTATTCACCTCACACATAACTTATAGCTATCTTATTTATGCATTTATTATCATTTTTATATTTATTTTTTATTTTTTTAATTTATTTTTTTTTTAAAAAGTTTCCCTTTTATTTATTTTTTGATTATTATAAAAAGTTTTTTTAAAATGTTTTGTTCACTTCCATTACCTTAACCTTCATATCGTTGTTGCAGTATATTCAGTAATACTATTGCTGTATTGATATTACCACTAGCATTGCATCAAAATCCCCTTTCGCCCTGGGACGTTGCCACGGAAACCCCTGTCTTAAGAATCCCTAACCCCCCCCTTTTCCCCCATCCCATACCCCCGGGGGTTGCGACCTTGTCGGGTCGGGGGTTGCGCGGCCCAGTGAACCCTTGGCTTTGCTGGCGGGGGCACAATCTTAAAGATAGGGGGTTTTTTTTAAACGTTTCTGGGTTTCCAGAACCCAAGATGCTGTCGGGCCCTAAGCTAACGTGGGGGGTTGATCCCCCGGAGGGTTTTCCCATGTCAGATGGCTGGGGTGAGGACTGCAAGGTAACCCGCCTTTTTCCTTTTCTTGTTTTTTGCCTTTATTTGGCCCTTTTCTATCTCGTCCCCTTTCAAGTCTTCTTTTGCCCCCCTTTTTCCTGTGGTCTTTAAGAACCCCCGTGTTTGCCGTGCGGTGCGACCTGTGTCGGAGGGGGAAAAGATCCTGGTGATTTAGAGGGGGTGCCTGAGGAGGCCCGGGGCTCTCAACACATCACTTTGCTCGGGCTCTCCAGACAGGGGTACACTTTGGCGGGTGTACTATCATCCCCTTTTTTGGGGCTGGGTCAAACAAAGGGATTTTCCCGCTGCCCAAATAAACCCCCGCAGTGCTCACCTTGTTCCCCGGGGGTTGAGAGATCAGGGGGGAAAGGGGTTTGGTTTTCTGTTTTTCGTATAATCTCTCCCGAAGCCGGAAGGGTCAAGCATTGGTTTTTTGGCCCCGGCCCCCTTTTGGACTCCAAGGTGGGTGGGTAGGGGGAGATGAAACAAAAAAACACAATAGGCTTTTTTTTCCCAAAAAATTCCCCCCAAAAGGAAGAGGGGGAAAGGGCATCCCCCATTTTAGGGGATGTCAAAAAAACGTGACCGATACAGAGGTTAAAAGAAAACGGTTTTGGGTTTTGGTCGTGATGGAGGGGACGAGCAGGGAAAAAAACCCCCTTTTAGCCCCTGAGCCCTTTTGCCATCAAAAGGGCTTTCAAGGAAGCAGGTACCCCCGGGCCCTCAAGAGGTGAGAAATGGTCGTTTTAATTCAATGCAAAACACAAAACAGTCGAACGCTGTAAGGCACTAAACTAGTGGAAGGGAGATCGGGGAACTCCCCCCAAAAGTTAAATTTATCAAAGGGTGATTCGCGCCGGGTTTACAGGTTTTCTCAGAGGCAGAAATCAAAAAACTGGGATCCCGGGGTGACGGAGTGCGAGGGTGACTGTAAAGAAGGGTGCAGAAAGATGGCTACCAACACCCTCTTTTAATTTTGAACCCCCCCTTCCCTTTTCCCAAACCCCCTTGGGGGCTTGGCCTTTCCCGGGG
>CM031629.1:39184064-39197528 GCA_018398815.1 Conus ventricosus | reverse complement strand
GTCAATACGATATTTCGAAACCTGTGTTTCCTCATGACTTTTTCGTTTAAGAAGAATGCTATCCAGAAAAGGCTGGTGTGCAATACCATAGTATGTTTGTTGAGTTTGTTGAGGTGGCACCTTTGGTTGGTTTTTTGAAAAAGCATTTTTTGCCATTGAAAACGATGTACGTCATGACCCCCAGATAATTAGAGGGCATTCTGCACGGCAGAAAACGGGCAGCCCGTGTTGAACACATCTCCACTGCGCACTGCGTGGTGAAGGACACCAGAGCGCATTCTGACTGATTTCACACAACACATCAATTATGTGCACACTCATTACATATCCTTAAATAGGTGTCATTCTCTAATTATTTTAATGCAATGATTTTGTTATATCAGCTCCACACGCATTGTCATTAATGTCAAAAGTGCCACACTCGTGGTGTCAGATAGAAAAACGAATGTGTGCTAATGGAAGTGGGAAAAACAAACAACAGACAAACAAACAAAAAAACCGACAGGCGTGAGTATAATGACATCAGGTGCACGCGAAGTGTACACTACCATCATTCACTTAAAGCAAATCGCTCTTTTAGACTTCATAGTTTGGCTGGGCTGAAAAATCCCTAATTGTTCAGCTCCTGTAATTGGTGAAGCAGTTATAGCTACAACCTGTGCATAACCCAAAATGATATTCCATGGCTTTAAAGTGGTTAAAGTAACATCAGATTGCGAAAGGGTAATAACATTCCCCCTCACATTACATGCCCATGTCCATGTCATCTCTATTTTGTAAACGCTTGGAAAATCACGTAAATAAACACATACTTGATTACTTTCATGCTTAATTTAGAAAGAGAGGGGGCTAGTTACTGCCAAGGACATTGACAAACAAAGCACAGGACAAGACACAATGCATTTCGACCTCTTGGGTCTTCAGGCAAAAAACCAGATCACATTTAACATTTAGGACAGTACAAACAAAGAACGAAGAGCGACTTATCTGTCCATGTGTTCAGAAAAAGTGGCCGCCAGACGGAAACGATGGAGGCGATTATGGGAGAGGAAAAGGAGGGGGTGGGTGGTGGGGGGAGGGGGGAGTGAAACGATGGGGTTTGTAGGTTGTGTAGCTGGTTTAGTGGAGTGGTATGATATATTTGTGATGGTTGTGGTTAAGGTGGATTGATAATGGAGCTAAGAGAGGGGGGCGGGGGATATATATATATCATGAACAATATAAAAGTGTCCTTAAAAATCTGGAAATGCTCAACCCCTTGGGGAGCAAGGTCTGTTAAAAATATTTCATTCATACTTCATTTTAAAAAAATTAACAAATATATATAAATCTTAAATAAATGTTAGCGAACCCGCCCAGAGAACGTGGACAAACGAGTCACAAGACAATCTATATAGTAGAAAGAAACTCGTGGAGAGCGTGGCAGCAGAGAGTCCTCAGAAGAGAAGCCCCCTTCAAGCAAGTGTTTCGGCCCTTATCTCCTGACACTCTAGGGGGGTTGGGCCACACCCGGTTCATGACTCCGGATGTCCCTCTGCTGCCCCTTTTTTTTGTTTCCCCATCTTGGGACGAGCCATGGCTGGGATTCGAACCCATGACCCTCTGGAGATGCTCATTTTCCACTTAATGACTCGCGCTTTAACCACTGAGCCACAGGGACACCTGATATTTGTAGGGAAGTTAAGCCTTATGAAGTTCACTTTTGTTCCTCCTTGACCAGATCCAGCTTGAACACCTCTCTGCCGCTTCTGCCATTGCTTTCAGAGCTCTGGTTTTTTCCTTCCCTGCAACTGAGAGCTGTTTCATGAGGCTGTATGCAGACGTTCCTACAAATCCCCTAGCTCCAATTTCTGCAGTGAGGACTTTGGCCTGATAGCCTTCTCTCCTCAGGCTGTTTGCCAGATCAGCATACTTTTCAGTCTTGTAGATTTGAGCTGCCTCCATTCTGTTTTCATATGGCACCGTGAGCTCGATCATGATCAGCTGCTTGGTTGACTTAGAGTGGACTACTATGTCTGGTCTCATGCCACTCTTGCTGATGATTTCTGGGTGACTCTTCCATTCTGGGAGGTCTGCAGTGCACTCCCAGTCATCTGCCCCGTCCAGCAGACTCTGCCTGCATGTTTCGAGTGGCACTGTTGTTCTTGGCCATGATTTGCTGCCTCCTGCCGTGAAGAATGTTGCGGGTGCTTTTGGAGTCCTGATTCTCCCTTTTGTGGTGTTGGTACTGGCCCAGACTACTTGTACAATCTCTTTGAGCACTTGGTTGTGCCTCCATGTGTACCTTCCTTGAGCCAGGGCTACTTTACATGAGCTTAGAACATGCTCCACTGTTTGTTTTTCATGGCAGAGGGGGCATGCAGGATCGTCTGTTTTCCCCCACTTCACCAGGTTTGCATTTGAGGGCAGAAGGTCATATGCAGATCTGAGAATGAAGCTGATCCTGAGAGGGGCTATATATATATATATATATATATATATATATATATATAGAGAGAGAGAGAGAGAGAGAGAGAGAGAGAGAGAGAGAGAGAGAGGAGAGAGAGAGAGAGAGAGAGAGAGAGAGAGAGTTAGTGTGGTTAAAATACCCAAAATGATTTTGATAGTGCTCGACCCCTTGGGGAGCAACATTTGTTAAAATAGGTTTTTTAAAATAGAATCTACAAATTTGTTTCGAGCGCGTTGCGCTGTCATCAGGATGGTTTTTGGTTTGCCCACTGCCGATGTTATATAGCGTGTGGGCTCCCGTTTGCGGTTGTTTGCACGTGCGGGTTGGCTGCACGTGTTTTTTGGGGGCTTTCAGGTTTTTGTTTTGGGTGTATTCACTAACAAAGATTTCCATTTATGCCTGCAGTTGTTTACTATTTCTGTTTTGGTGTTTAAAGTTGCTAAGTGTGGTTTGCATAGTATTAACCATTTTTCAGTTAAACATAGGTTGCACCTTTTTGAAACATTGCTGTATGGTGATGCTCTTTTTATGATTTTCCAGGATATATTGTAGCTTGTTTTTGCGTCTTTAAGTTTCCAGATATATTTGCTCAGTTCTGTTTGCTTTTTATATTCTTTATTAAATGACTGTTTGTGGTTTGCATATCTGGTTTTGAAGTGGTTTTCAGTTATCCCTATGTATGTTTCTTTTTCATTTTCTGATGTCACAGTGGCTTGGTATACAATGTTGTTGTGAAGGCATTTATTGCTCAGGGGGCACTGCTCTTTTTTGATGCAATTGCAAGATTTCCTTTCTTCACCCTTCTTTGCTGTGTTGGTTTTCATTTTATTAGATGCGTCAATTAAATTTTTGAGGTTGCGCATGCATGAATACGATAGTTTGACGGTGTTTTTGTTGAATATTTTATATAGTTTGTGTTCTTTTGGGAACGAGGTTGTTAAAATTTTAATTTAAAGAATTCTTTTCCTATGTTTGTTTTGAGTTTTCCGTCGTATGGTGGGTTGTACCATGTGATTTTTCTTTTCCTGTTTTTCTTATTTCTATTTGTGTTATTGTCTGGATTGTATTGTAGTTTGTAGTTGTCCCCACTTTTTTGCAGTGCTTCTTGATATTCTACTGCTGCATTGTTGAATACTCTTTCATTGCATGACAGGTTTGATAGTCTCTGATTTATGCCATTGGGTATGGCTTTTAATACAGATGGTGGGTTGTTGCTTTTGATGTTTACATAGATAGGTGTGTCATTGGGCTTCTTGTATGGTTTATATATGTAGTTGATGAGATCAAGTGTTATGTCTAGGTAGTAAACTACACAAACACACACTAACAGTATCACACACACATGAATGTAAAAACACCACAATGATACAAAACAAAAAAAAACTGCTGTGGATGAGTGCTTCTGTGTTATACAAAATGAACAAACTTATACAGAAATAAATAATGCTTAGGCGCGCGCGTGCGTGCGCACGCACACACACACACACACACACACACACACACACACACACACACACACACACACACACACACACACACACACTCACACACACACACACACACACACACACACACACACACACACACTCACACACACACAGTCCCACCTATCCATACAGTCATTCTTTGCCATAATTGTAGTTTCAGTAGGAAATGGGGCAAAGAAGAGAAATACAGAAAATGAATAGTCAAGGAATGAAGAATCATATAGTAAAAACAAAAACAAAACAAAACAAACCAACAAAAGAAAAATAGAGCTACTTGCCTGAAACCAGTTTCTGGTCATGAAGGAACTGAAGACTGGAACTTTGTACAGCTGAAAATTGGCACAGTTGACTTGCAGACCAGAATTCCCAGTCAAAACAACTGCAAGGTTGAAGGGATGTGCACCTCTTTCTCGCCATTCTTTGATCAGCTGTTGCTGACCACGCCCCATGCCACGCCCCCGGCCGCTTCCACGGGACCTTCACCGTCGTTCTGAGCCCGTACCATGTCCACCATCCCGTTCGTCAAGAAAGGAGGGGGTGCAGTGTTCGTTCACAGTACGCGTTCGGCAATTTCCGCTTCGTCGCCCACCTAACGGCTCTTTCTTTACTGATGTGTTGTGTACAGAACAGTGAAGCCACGTCATCACCAGCATGTATCGCCGATAAAAGTGGATAGTGCTGATTCCCATCCATCTCCTCCTCATCGCTAGTATCAGGATCCGATCCTCAAAGGTCTTCTTCATCACTCTCTTGATACTTTGTAACGTCATCTAAAATATCAAGGGCAGTGTGACGCTTGGAAACGGGACGTGTCGAAGTGCTAGGTTGAGCTGCCATCATGACTATGCTTATCAGCTGTGACCTCTCAACTCGCAATTTGCATAACATGTGGTCAGCTGGCTGCTCGCGAGAAGGGAAAGGGGCTGTTCCTTGACACCAGTAGAAGAGGTGAGAACATTTTAGAGGGTCGTCTCCCAAGTAGATTTTTCTGCTTTCTGTTACGAAGTTACGACGAGACTCTCTCGTTCGGGGCGTAGCGGTTTTCTGTTTTCTGCGGCTTTCTGAACGAGCGTTACTCGTTCCAGGCAGGGAACGGGTTAACTTGTACGGTATTCAATACAAAACCATGGTCAGACAAACTCCATGTCATGATCAGCACGATCTAGATTTGGCACCTCCGTCTGGGACCACAATTCAAAACCTGGCCAAGCCCTCACTGTTTGTCGTCCTAAATAACTGTGTGTCTGTGTGTGTGTGACAGAGAGAGAGAGAGAGAGAGAGAGAGAGAGAGAGAGAGAGAGGAGAGGAGGAGAGGAGAGAGAGAGAGAGAGAGAGAGAGGAGAGAGAGAGAGATGCAATCATAATTCCCTCGTCCCCTTTCTTTTGGTTATTGATATACTACCCAAGACTAGGATCAGTCCTTAAATGACAATACATCGATAAGCAGAGAGACAAACAGACAGAGTTTAAGCTCAGGAGATGGAAGCAACAGACAGAGACAGGCAGAGACCCCTTGCCATCGCCTCAATCACTGGACGGCACAGAGAGGATTGAACCTGAACTGCCTGGTGTTATCCTTGGTTGGTGGTGACAGATTACAGATGGGTCAGGTTGAACGTTTGACGGCACAAAGAGGATTGAACCTGAACTGCCCGGTGTTTTTCCTTGGTTGGTGGTGACAGATACAGATCGGTCAGGCTGAACGTTTAACATGGAGCAGTTCATTTCATGTGTGTACTCTTAGGCTGCACATACCTTAAATATACAACAACATATAAAAGGATAAATGAGTAAACGAATAATAATAGTAATAATGAATATAATAATAATAACAAAATAATAATAATAACGATAGCAATAGTAATAATAATAACTATAATAGTAGTGATAATAATAATGATGATGATAATGACCAAGGTTGACGAAAAGAAAACAAACAACAGGAATGATGTTTTTTTTGCAGGCAGGGGTGCCCCAGAGGGTGCCTGGATCCCCTTTGTTCAATTCATTTACCCTGATCTCCTTCAGACAACTCATTTTTTCCCGCCTCTCTTTTTTAATCGTGTCCCTCACACTGTGGAAACTGTTGAAGGGCAGACTGCTCTTGTCAGACAGAATCAACCCCACCCCTTCTGGCACTTCTAAGAAAGGGCGAGGTGCCAGAGGTAATGCATCACAACCAACATCATCACAACCATCATCATCACAGCCATCAACCTCATCTCAGTCCTCCTCACAGAGGCAAAGTTTTCACAGAAATCCCACCAGGCCTGCAGGAAATGCACATCCAGGACACTGATCGTCAGGATGATGAGGCGAGTACCGGTGTCTCCTGGCTATGAGGGATATCAAAGAGAAGGGCATGATGGTCATTTCTCAATTGATGTTCAAGAAGTACTTGGACAACAAAAATAACCCCCAGCAACACATCAACCCCACCAACATCATCATTTCTCAACCCCCCTCTGTCATCACTCGTCCATTCCCCCAACATTGCTGATGGGGAATGTGACATCATCATCTCCACCCCCAGTATGGCATTCTGGTGGGTGAGGTCAAATCTGTTGGGTGGGGCAGTACCTCTCAACACAGTCACAGCAGACCAAAATAAGATAATCGCCAAGGTTGTCAGGAAGGCTATAAAGCAACTTGACAATCAGGAAATCGCACTCAAGCACCTTGTACACGACATGGCTGGCGGAACATCAGGGTGACAAAGGCACCTCTTCTACCTAACATCACCTCAGCTCAGCTGACTGCGGCAGTGAACAGCTATCAGCAGCTCCAAGTGGTGAGTAGACATTACAGGCACACCTTAGTGCTGAGAAACAAGAACATTCTTTTTCTGATTACAATGTAGATGGAAGACATGCAAACAGATTACATCTCTAGATCTGCCTGTTGTAAAGATTGTGATTTGCATACAGTGTCACAAAGACAGGTTTGCACACATTGCAATTATGAAATTATAAACACTGTATAAACAGGGCTATACAGGGGTTAGTCTGTACCGTTGTTAGACACTTAACTGGTTTTCTTTTTCACATGTATGATCGTAGATTGTAAAGTGCTTAGAGCGTGGTCTCAAACCAAAAACGGGTGTTATAAAACTACTCAATAATAATGATAATAGTGATAACAATAATATAACAACAACAATAAAACCAAAAGGTAATAATAATGATAATAATAATGATAATGATAACCATAAAAAGTAGTATTAGTACTGTTAATTATTACAGTTCATATTCTTCTTCTTCTTTTCTTTTTCTTCTTTATGTCTTATTGTTGTTGTTGTTGTTATAAATTTTTATTATTATTTTATGTTTTATTGTTATTATCATTATTTTATTATTATTATTATTATATTATTTATTATTATTTATTATTATTATATTATTATTATTGTTGTTGTTGGTGGTGGTGGTGTTATCATCAATGTTATTATTATTATTATTATCATCATCATCATCATCATCATCATTATTGTCGCTGTTGCTGTTGTTGTTGTTGTTGTTGTTGTTACTACAGCAATAATAACAATTAACAATAATAACAACAACAATGATGATGATAATATGATAATATTAATAATAATATAATAGTAATGATGCTACTGCTACTGCTACTGCTACTACTACTACTAATGGTGATGATGATGATGATGGTAAGGATGATGATGATGATGATGATGATGATGATGATGATGTGATAGTAATAATAATTATGGTCACAATCGTATGAAACTTAACTGCACACAGCAACTCGCATAATTTAAAACTGACATATCGTGACTGACGTAGAGTTACACTTTGTAACCGACACATGCTGTGCACACTTTTTGACATGGATCTACTCACATTGTAATGACACAATTTAGTACACGCTGTATGAGATGGACCTCTACCTACTGTAGGTGTCACAGTATTATAAACACTGTATGAGATGGGCCTTACCTACTGCAGGTGTCACAGTATTATAAACAACTGTCGCTGGCAAGTTTGCACAACTGCATGATTTAACTTTGGCCTATTCTGTACATGATGTATAACGTGTCTGTACCTGTTGCATTATGTAGGTGTGTGCATGTCATATAGCAGGTCTCTATTATTATCATGTAACAGGTCTGTACCTGCTACATTTCTTAGATCTGTACAAGTATACAACAGTCTGTACAAAGTATACAACAAGTCTGAACATACTGAGTTTCATAGGTGTATTCACACAAAACACAGATCTATACTTATGGTCTGCACATACTGTACTACGTAGTTCTGAACACGCTATATAACGGGTCTACCCTATGACAGTCATGTAAAACTATATAAAAGGTCTGTACCTAATATGACATAGGTCTGTACACACTGCATGACATAAATCTGGTCTGTTCTGAACATGACATACGACACGTCTGTAGCTTCTGTATTATACAGGTCTGTATATATATTTCATAACTGTGATGTTATTCTACGGTCGAACTTTCTTAGCAGACGACAGAATAAACTTCCGTCTCATACGATCTCACGATAGTTGGTTGGTATCGACATGCGCAGAACACTTAGTTACATCTCAATGAACTATAGTCGATCTGGCACGACGTACTGATGGGTTACTGAAGACCGTTAATTAATACAACCTCGGAACCGTTAGATGGTGGCAGCGGTGGGATAGCTAAATGGCTTTCAAACCTCCAGAAAGTTTGACTTCTCAAAACCTGAGCAGTGGCCGACGTGGAGACAAAGATTCTTACGTTACCGAGCAGCGGCGACACTGACAAAAGACACTTTCGATGTTCAAACTAGCGCTTTGATCTACAGTATGGGACCCGATGCTGAGAAGATCTACTCAACTTTCAGAGTGAATGAAGAGGACGCTACGTTTGAAGGTTTGATCGAAATGTTCAATGGTTATTTTACACCGAAAGTTAATGTGATCCATGAACGTGCAGTTTTTCATCAACGTTCGCAACTACCAGGTGAAAACATTGAACGTACATTCGTTCTTTGTATGAACTCGCTGAAAAACGCAGATTTTCCTGAAAAAGATTCAGCAATTCGTGACCGACTTGGTTGTTGGACTGCAGACAGAGATTTGTCTGAAAAGCTTCAGTTACAGCCTGATCTTACACTGAAAGCAGCAGTTGACATGGCAAGGCAACATGAACAAGTTAAGCTCAAAGTTGGAGCGCGAACTCCGGTTGTTGATGCTGTCAAAACTGGACAGAAAAGAGATTTTTCGCAGGTCGAGGTCAGCACTATAGGAAAGGAGCTCAGTATAGTGACCAAGGTCAGCACTACAAGACAGGAGCACAGAGTAGTGACCATCAGAGCCAGAACAGAAACAGCCAGTATCGAAAGTGTGACAGATGTGGCAGGGAACCTCACAGGCAACCAGTGAATGCCCAGCAAAAGGAAAAATTTGCAACCATTGTGGGAAATGGAATCATTTTGCCACATGCTGTAGATCAAAATATCAGACCCTTTCTATGGTGGAAAATTCTTCTGGCAAGAACAACACATGCACTACAAGAAACTGATGGCAGTGTCACATACTTCCTGGGATCTGTGGAAAATAGTGATAAACCCTGGTACACTCAGTTTACAATCAACGGGGAAAAGTGCCAATTCAAAATAGATACGGGAGCTGACGTTTCCGTCATTTCACTTCATCAGTACAACAAACTGAGACCAAAGCCTGAAATGAACGAAACGCAAGCTATCCTGAACTCACCTGGCGGAATCATGAAATGCCATGGTCAGTTTGTCACACTGTCAGACATGAAGAAGGCTGTGAGTATGCTCTACGTCTGTTTGTTGTAGATGGTGACACAGAAAATCTTTTGAGTCGGAAAGCAGCAAGTGATCTGAACCTTGTCAAAGACTACAAAACGTCGATGACAAGCACATGAATCTCTTTGTCTTTGGAGATTTGGATGAATAAACCACTGCAATGCAAACCAGTGAAAATCAAGATCAAGGAGGGTGCAGAGCCTTACAGCTTGCAACAGCAAGAAGGATGCCCATTCCACTGACAGAGAAAGTCAGAGATGAAATCGAGCGCATGAAAGAAAATGGTGTCATTGAAGAAATCACTGATGCAACAGATTGGTGTGCTGGCATGGTACCAGTCATGAAACGAAATGGAAAAAATTCGGATCTGCACGGATTTCAAACGCTTAAATGAAAATGTCAAACGAGAGCGATACGTCATTACCAACACTTGACGACATGCTACACAAACTGTCAGGTGCAACAATTTTCAGCAAACTTGATGCTACTTCAGGTTTCTGGCAAATACCGCTTGACGAAGAGTCTGCAAATTGACGACTTTCATCACCCCATTTGGTCGGTACTACTATAAGAGACTACCTTTGGAATTTCATCGGCACCGGAAATTTTTCAGAGAACAATGGAGGAAGTCCTGAAAAATGAACAAAATGTAGTTTGCTACTTTGATGACATTTCTGGTGTTCAGCGAAGATGACAAATCGCATGAAACACATTTGGACAGCGTCATGAAGAGACTACAGTCTGCTCATTTGAAACTGAATGAAGAAAAAACTGAACTGCGCAAGAATGAAATGAGTTTCTTGGGCATCTGATTAGTAAAGATGGTGTACAACCTGACCCTGCAAAGGTTTCAGCCATCAAGAACATGGAAAATCCACAGAATGTCACCGAGCTGAGAAGAATCCTGGGAATGATCAACTACCTGGGTAGATTCATTCCAAACTTATCAAACAATTCTTCGACGATGACAGAGTTGCTGGAAAGCAAGAAAGTATGGGCATGGGGTGAACCACAGTCAACTGCGTTCAACAAGTCAAAGAAGAACTGACAAAAACTGCCAACACTCGCTTTCTTTGACTTGACAAAGCCAACTACTGTGAGTTCTGACGCGAGCAGCTATGGCATTGGAGGTGTTCTGCTCCAGGAGCATGATAGAGTTATGAAGGCCTGTTGCATACTGCTCACGAACATTGACAGGACCAGAGGCCAGATACGCGCAAATCGAAAAAGAATGTTTGGCCGCGGTCTGGGCCTGCGAAAAAAATTTGAAAGATACTGATGGGCCTGGAAAACGTTCACCATTAGAGACAGATCACAAAACCGCTGATACCGCTTATCAACACAAAGGACCTTCAAGAGTACCACTCAGATGTCAAAGACTGATAATGAGGCTGATGCGCTTCAATGTGAAAGCAAGATTCTCACCCGGAAAGAAACTCATCGTAGCAGACGCACTGTCAAGAAGTCCACAAAACGAAAATGAGAGCAAACAAAAGCAGCAGATGATACACGACGTTGAAAGCACACATTGACCTGGTGAAATCAAGTTGGCCAGCGTCAGACAAACGTTTGAATGAAATTGCAGAAAAGACACAGAAGATGAAATTCTGAAAGCAGCTCTTGACTACACAGTACATGGATGGCCAGTGTACAGAAACAAGTCAAGCCTGAACTCAATGACTTCTATGCAAAGAGAAATGAATTGAGTGTCATGAGGGACTCTTGATCAGAGGCACAAGAATCGTAATACCAGCATCAATGAGAAAGGAAATAATGGAAATCATCATGCTGGTCATCAAGGAATCACAAAATGCAGAGAAAGAGCAAGCTCTTCTGTTTGGTGGCTGGAATTGGTGAAGAAATTGCCAGCGAGTCCGAATGTGCAAAATTTGTGAAGAAAAGAAACCAAGCCAAAACTGTGAACTCTAAAACCAACACTGTTACCTGACAGAGCTTTCCAATGGTTGGAGCAGACATTTTTGAATTCAAGGGTGCACAATATCTTGTGGTGAGTGACTATTTCTCAAGATACATTGAAATTGCCCATCTACAGACTGCAAACTCTTTTTCCGTGATCAGTCCATGAAAAATATATTCGCTCGTCACGGAATCCCAGAAAAGCTCATCACAGACAATGGCAGGACAATTTGTGTCATCAGAATTCAAACTCTTTGCTGACAAGTGGAATTTCATTCACATGACAAGTAGTCCATACTTTCCACAATCAAATGGACAAGCAGAACGTGCAGTACAAACTGCCAAACGCATTTTGCAGCAAGAAGGATCCATTCCTTGCACTTCTCTCATATCGTTCTACTGCTACAGCTCCAACTGCAATCAGTCCAGCTGAACTAGCAATGGGAAGAAAACTAAGGACAACTCTTCCAGTTCTCCCAGCAAACTGGAGCGCAGCAAGTCAACAAGAAAAACCTGAAAGAAATGGATGAGAAGGCAAAGAAAAGAAACAAGAAGTACTTTGACAGAAAACATGGTGCAAAGAATCTTCCAGAAATTCAACCTGGTGACATTGTGCTACAAAAGCTAGACCAAGAGTGCCAATGGACAAATCCAGCCACAGTGGTGAAGAAAATAGCGCCACGATCATACCTTGTGCGAACTGCATCAGGAAGACAGTTCGGAAGGAACAGAAAACACCTACGCTTGTCTCGGGCGCCATACAGACAATGGTATCAGCAGGAGGTGCAACGTCTCCCCACAACTGAACCAGAAAACAATGCTAGAACTGATGGCCCTACGACGTCTACAGGATCTACCAGTCGTCACGCTAATCCTACGTTGACGTTTGACCAGCCCGAGCGCCTACGGCTAGGCCTACACCAGAACCTCACAGGGAGCGACAGGAACTTCAGCTTGGAGACCCCAGTCAACAGGAAAATCATCGTTCCTGAACAGGAAAAGGATCCAAGGACGGATCCAAGGCATTGCTCCACTCCAGCAAAGACGAGTCGTGGAAGAATGTCAAACCTCCCACACGTTTTAAAGACTTTGTTTAACATTGTGAAGACGATGACTGAGTGTTTTTGCTGAGGTGGTCTTGACGAAGATCCAGTTCAGCAGTTGATATCACCATAACATCAGTTTTCTAAGTTTAAGTTTGTGTTAAGTTGTGTTTTCCTTTTTCGTTTTTGATTAATTTTCTATGAAGTAACAAAGACAAGCACATATATATTTACCTGCTTCACTCGCAGACGATTTGTGAATACATGATAAACTTGGACACAGTAGACCTATTCCATTAAAAGGGGGGAAATGTGATGATATTCAACGGTCGAACTTTCTTAGCAGACGACAGAATAAAACTTCCGTCTCATACGATCTCACGATAGTTGGTTGGTATCGACATGCGCAGAACACTTAGTTACATCTCAACGAACTATAGTCGATCTGGCACGACGTACTGATGGGTTACTGAAGACCGTTAATTAATACAACTCGGAACACGTTAGAATAACGTTAATTACCTCACTTAAAATGAAGAGGAAAATGGCTTCGCAATTCAAGTAATCGTCATACATATTCTTATGTGTCAGCTCCTTACGGCACTTGAAAGTTTGCCTTTCTTATTCTGTCTTTCCTCTTTGTGTTTCTTTCACTCTTCCCTCTTTCTTCCTTTTATTTATTTGTGGGGGGGGGGTGGGTAAGGTTCTGCATTGCAAAGCACCTATCCAAGCACTCCCAGCAACTCTCCCTCCCCCTTCCTCATACCCCAGCACCATTC
>CM031629.1:39150857-39183064 GCA_018398815.1 Conus ventricosus | reverse complement strand
AACCTTCAGCACCCAGAACTTTACTTTTTTTTGAACATTTTAACAAGTTGAAGGCGGACGGTTACAACATTACTCTTGTTTGGGGTTTTCCTGGCCATGTTGGCATCGGCGGGAACGAAATGGTTGATCGTTTAGCCAAGAACGCCACAAGAGAGAAACTGTCCAACACTTATATCCCCTGCTCAGATGTGAAACCCAAAATTAACGATTATGTGAGAGACCTCTGGCAGGAGGATTGGAACACACGAACGAGTAACAAACTCTTTCAGATCCGTCCAAACCTTAAGGACTTCCTCCCATCCACATCGGGAGGTCGTAAAGAGAAACGGTTCTGTGCCGGCTGCACACCGGCCATTCGTATTTTACCCATGCTTACCTTTTAAGGAGTGAAGAAGCTCCATGGTGCATTCCATGTCATGCAGCCACTCACAATGAAACATGTACTTTTAGAGTGTTGGGACTTGCACGATGTGAGACACAAACATTTTACGGCGGAGTCCATGAAGATCCTGTTCAGGGATGTCCCGCCTGACGTAATCCTTGAGTTTTTGAGAGAGATTAACATTTTTATCTGATTTAAGATTTTACGGCTGAAAGATTTTTAACAAGTTTCTGGTGCGTTTGTAGACGATGTCATTTAACAAGATGTGTGAAAGTGGTTTTTTTTTTTTTTTTTTTTTTTTTTTTTTAAAGACTGGTGAGTTGATTTTAACGTGGTGACAGCCCTGATATGGCCCTTTGCGGTCGGCTGGGCTATAAGCAACATTATCTTATCTTATCTCCTGGCGATCAGGCACCCCGTATAAAACCGAAAGGCATAGGTGCCTTACAGTCTCTCTCTCTCTCTCTTTCTCTCTCTCTCTCTCTCTCTCTCTCTCTCTCTCTCTCTCTCTCTCTCTCTGTCTCGCAGTTTATACATACATACAACATACATACATTACATACATGTGATAGTAGGCATCCTTCAGTCTCGGAAGACTATGGAGTTGCGCTCTATAGTGTCTATTCTGGTACAGCGACGGGTTGTGGCTGGCCAGTCCGACGCGGGAATGACAGTCCCTGTGGCAGAGGGCACAGATGAAGTCTGACGCTGGTCTGTCTGCCTGGGCTGCAGCCTTTCTTCTCATTCTCTTTTCCCCGTGCTGCTGAGCGAGGGTCTCTTCGAACTTGGAGAGACTTATTTGCACAGTCTGTCTCCAGGCTGACCGTTCGAGGGCTGTTGCTTCCCAGTTGTTATGGTCGATGTTCAAGGCCTTAGGTCCCTCTTGCACCGTCTTTGAATCGCAGCTGTGGTCTGCCTGTGGGACGTTTTTCCTGCACAAGTTCTCCATAGAGGAGGTCTTTAGGGATCCGTCCGTCATCCATGCGCACGACATGGCCGAGCCAGCGCATAAGTCTCTGTTTCAGCAGCGTGTGCATGCTGGTGCATCCGGCTCTTTCCAGGACAGTGTTTTTTGGGACCTTGTCCTGCCAGGTGATGTTCACCTGCGTTGGAGGCTACGCATATGAAAAGCATTGAGCTTTCGCTCTTGTCGGGCACGCAAAGTCCAAGACTTGCTGCCATACAGGAGGGTGCTTACAACGCAGGCTCTGTAGATCTGGATCTTTGTGTGCTCAGTCAGCTTGCTGTTGTTCCATCCTTTCTTTGTCAGTCTGGTCATGGTGGTGGCTGCCTTGCCGATGCGCCTGTTGAGCTCTGCGTCAAGTGAGAGGGTGTCTGAGATAGTTGAGCCCAGATAAACAAAGCCATGGAAGATTTCCAGTTCATGGTCATTGATGCTGATGACTGGGGGAGAGTCAACATCATGCCACATGACCTGTGTTTTCTTCAAGCTAATGGTAAGCCCGAAGTCTTGGCAGGCATCGCTGAAGCGAGTCATGAGCTGCTGTAGGTCCTCGGCTGAATGGGCGATTACTGTTGCGTCGTCTGCAAGAGGAAGTCACGCAGGCACCTCAGCCTGACTTTGGTCTTGGCTCTTAGTCTGGAGAGGTTGAAGAGCTTCCCGTCTGTCCTGGTTCGGAGGTAGATACCTTCAGCTGCAGGACCAAATGCGTGTTTCAGCATCACAGCCTATACCCATTCTTAGGCGACGTCGTATCAGGAATTAAAATAGAAAGATAGACAACAAGAAAAGAACGAAATGAAAAAAAAGAAAACAAAAGAAAGAACTGAAATGAACAGGAAGAAAAGAAGACAAGAAAAGAAAGGAAGAAAAGAAAGAATGAATGAAAGAAAAAAAAGGAAAGGAAAGAAAAGATAGAAAGAAAGAAGGAAAGAAAAAAACGACAGAGATAGTAAGGAAAAAACAGAACAAAAATCTTCAGGGATTGATAACATAAACGAGAGACCAATAACTACGTACAGGCGATGACGTATGACAAGACAGACGTCAAGGGAGGACCGCTTGGTGTTCCAAGGTGGTAAGTAGTAGTATATGAGGGATGAATCTCTCACTGAGGGTCTCATGTGACGAACACATCAGTGCGCATGCGCAGAGATAAGGTGCCGTCGTCTCATGCATTAAGATAGAAAGAAAGAAAGCAAGAAAAGAAAGAGACAGACATGAAAAAAGACAGTAATGACAAGGAAGACTAAAAGACAAAAAAGAAAGGAAGAAAAGAAAAGAAAGAAGAAAAAAAAGAAAAGAAAGCAAGAAAGAAAAAAAAGAAAAGAAAAAAAAAGAAAGACAGACAGACAGGCAGAAAGAAAAAATAAAGAAAAGAATGAGGAAAAAACAAGATGCGAAGCATATAAACGTACTTCCAGTTTTTCAAACCGCTTATAAATCGGCCAAGTGCTTTATGAGATAAGAAATAAAGGCAAAATAACGGTTTTAACGGTTATATTTAACCGACGTACACTTTTGAAACTGGTATTTTAGTCCTCACTGGGCTAAAGCCTGTGTACATACCAAATTTCATCCAAATCGGACAATATGTCAAGAATAACAGTTTTTAACCGTCAGATTTTGAAACACTGCATGGAAGTGCCATTTGTGTGTGATAACCTTTCTATATACAAAATTGCATTAAAATCCCCAATATATAAAAATAACGGTTTATCAGTTATATAACCGATATACACTTTTGAAACCGATATTTTAGTCCTCACTGGGCTAAAGCCTGTGTACATACCAAATTTCATCCAAATCGGACAATATGTCAAGAACAACGGTTTTTAATGGTCAGATTTTGAAACACTGCATGGAAGTGCCATTTGTGTGTGATAACCTTTCTATATACAAAATTTCATTAAAACCCACCAATATATAAAAAATAACGGTTTAACGGTTATATAACCGATATGCATTTTTGAAACCGGTATTTTAGTCCTCATTGGGCTAAAGCCTGTGTACATATCAAATTTCATCCAAATCGGACAATATGTCAAGAATAACGGTTTTTAACGGTCAAATTTTGGAACACTATATAGAAGTGCCATTTGTGTGTGATAACCTTTCTGTATACCAAATTTCATTAAAATCCACCTATATATAAGAAATAACGGTAGAATAACGGTTTTTAACGGTTGTTTAATCCATTTTCAGCATTACATCACTTACATATGGACAGAGGATCCGATTTGTCACAAGATCATCCAAATCGCTTATAAATTGGCCAAGTACTTTCTGAGATATTCCATAAAGAAGAAAAACCGTTACAGGCCGTTACAACCGTTAGTAAGGGCTATAACGGGGCAAACTAAAACATCAGGCATCACCATGTCCAGGACGGGGGAAATCGTGATGGTATTGCTTAAGTGCACTAAGTTGATGTATTATTAGTCATGCTTAACACACCAAGGTTATCTCTGCACTCATACACGCATATGCACACTCATGCGTGCACCAAACATTCTCCTCTCTCTGTGAATGGGATGTCACGCATTCGTTTCTTTCCTAACACAACTGAGCACAAGAAGGACAATTTCTATGCTACTTATAATCAAACATGAAAAAAATCCAATTACACAAAATGAACAAAATCAACACATGAAAGATCAATACTTCCTAATCCCGGGTTATGATAAAAATGACTTCTTACCTGGCCAGGTTTTCACACACACAACTACGCTTTCACACCACACCACAGTTCTTGGAAAAGTTTCTTCACGTCTTCATCAGCACTGCTTGATGGTGATGCCCTTGGTTGACTGGCTCCAGGCTTCAGGACTGGGTCTTCGTGGTCGTCTCTGGGATCTTGACGTAGAACTCTTCTTCTTCGTCTCTTTCACCCACCTCTGGGTTCAAATTCAGTTTGTCTGTCTTCACCCACCTCTGGGCTTCACACTCAGTTTCCTTCTCTTCCAGCTTGTCTTTAACTCTCAGACTTTGCTGTCTCTTCTATCTCCCAGACCACGTTTCTCTCGACCCTTTCTCTGTCCTGCTCACTCCTCTCCTCTCTCTCTCTCCTCTGCCTTCCCCCTCTCTCTCTTCGTGGTGTTCTTCTCTTCTCCTCGTGGTGTTCTTCTCCGTCAGTTTATATAGGGATGGAAACAAAGGATTCCCCTTCGGGCCATGCCTTTGTCCATGCTGCTTCTCGAACCCCCCTGTTCACAAGTACCCTGAATTCTCCATTTGCTACATTCTCCCACACATCAGCATTTACACACATCCCTACCTAATTGATTAGCAAACACTTGGCACCAGATGGACATCGAAATTTCCCGCCGACTTCGGTGGTCACTTAACACAGTAATTATCTTAAGGAGGGCTACGACAACATCCACGCGCATTCAACCAGCCTGCCAATAGAACCAATACAGTGACCCACGGCAATACCATCCGAACGAGTCCAAGACTCCTGCTCTTCACTGACTGTTTACAAAAGAACCTTAGCTGACTAAGTGTCTAGCGCTCACTTGGAGCACCGAGGTCGTAGTGGTTACATCCCTTCCCCCTTTCGCTATCGGGCAGGTCCGAACTCTCTACTACCTTAGGTGCCATCTGTCATCTGACCACTTCGTCCTCCATGACACAGTTCGGCCGTGTGCGATGGGTAAGGTACCCTGGTTGATGGGTCTATTACCTATTTGTATACTACGTACAACGTCCCTTTGCCTCCAAGCGTTTAATGCCTTTTGTGAGAGGTTTCACGCCCTTGACAATCCGTGACCCATAATGAACATACTGCTAATTTTCATAAAGGTCGGCCAAGTACTTTCTGAGATATTTCATAAAGAAGAAAAACCGTTACAGGCCGTTACAGCCGTTAGTAACGGTTATAACGGTAAACTAAAACGTCGGGCATTATTCGTGACCCATAATGAACATACCTACAAATTTTCAGAAAGATCGGCCAAGTACTTTCTGAGATATTCCATAAGAAGAAAAAGCATTACAGGCCGTTACAACCGTTAGTAACGGCTGTAACGGTAAACTAAAACGTCGGGCATCATCCTTGACCCATAATGAACATACCTACAAATTTTCAGAAAGATCGACCCAGTAGTTTTGTCTGGAGCGAGTGGAACACATTTTGACCACGGACACACAGACACACAGACAGACAGACACACAGACAGCATTTCTTCGTTCCCATTCTAAAGTACTCCTGTTCTTTAAGAACTGGGAGTACAAAAACAGAACGAAAATCTGACAGGCTTGAAGACATACAACGAAAGACAAATGAATACTTTATAGTCAATGACGTATGACAACATAGACATCAAGGGGAGGACTAGGTGTTCCATGTGTGGTGAGTAGTATAGGAGTTTCAAATATGCCCCATTGAGGAGGTCATGTGAGGATCTCATCAGTGCGCATGCGCAGATCAGGGATTAAGAAATCAATAACAGTAATGCTAATATTGGCAGTACTGATATCAATACTAATAATGAGGACTGATTCGACACAATTTTCTTTTAGTATTTGAGAGCAACGTAATACTGCTTAAGATTGTTTTGGAACGATGGTTAGATACTGGTTTCGAGTGTTCAGGACGATGTGCTACGTCATTTTGGTGGATGTCGACTTTATGTCATTGTATACTGTTAACCTTCGCCGTACCTTGTTTTAAAACTCACACGGAAGGGCTCCTGGGTGACTAGTCACCCATGGTTTTTATATAGGCATTCGCCTTGGTGCACCTCGCCAGATTTCGTGGGTGACCAGTCACCCATGGTTTTTACATAGACATTTCCCTAACTACACCTCGCCAGATTTCGTGGGTGACCAGTCGGTGACTTCCCATTTGGTCTACTCCCATTTCGTCTACTCCCATTTCGTCTACTACTCCCATTTCGTCTATTTCCATACTGACCATACTGCAAGGCTCCCCCCTGGCGTAACCAGTGTCCCAGTCTACTCCAAAGCAGAATCGATGGTCTTTAGATTACAGTAGGGCGAAGCCCGAGAGAGGACGAAGGACGAATGAACGAAGGCCGTTAGGCCAAGTCGTGCTCACACATTTCTGTGTAGGCGAAATGGGAGTAGACCAAATGGAAAATAACCCAACCTGGTGATGATGAACTGCCAAGAGCAACACCTCCCACCCCCAGCAATCGTTGAGACCCGGGGCAACAATACAAGAACAAAATCAGTTTTAGCAGCTGAGCTTCGTATTGATGCCGGTAAATGAAACCAGCTTTTGTGACTACTTTGCAGTGATTGCATTTCAGTACACTGTATTGTAAAAGATTATTTCCCCATTTGGTCTACTCTCAGCTGCTAAAACTGATTTTGTTCTTGTATTTGTTGCCCGGGTCTCAATGATTGCTGGGAGTGGGAGGTGTTGCTCTTGGCAGTTCATCATCACCAGGTTGTTGGATGACGGTAACCTCTGTCTGCAGCAGTAGACTGCAGTCTGGGCAGATTTGTACAGCGTGATCTCGACATAACCAGTTTCGGCAGGTAATGCAGGAACCTGTTGTTTTGCGATCAGCCTTCCAGTGGCAGAAGCCGCAGCGGCCTTGTGGCTTCTTTAGTTTCTTTGGAGTTTGGCTGGTAGTGGACTTTCTTGCAGCAGACACAAAGGACTTCCTCGCAGTTGCTGCAGAACGTTTTGCATCAGATGCTGCTGTTGATCTTGATGTTGCTGCTAGCCTCTGTCTTCTTTCTCCTGTCCTGCTTTCTTGTGCAGCACCTCTCTGTTGGACATGCTGGACAAAGTGTTCCATGGTCAGCCTCAGTGGTTTTGCCAAAGTTTTGATGTCCAGTCGTCTTTGTATCTGTTCCAGGCAAAGGTCTTCTACAATAGTGATGATGAACTGCTACCTGGTGTCCTTTTTGGCCAGGTGGTCATCTGGGAACTTCTTCATCCAGACTACACGTGCGGCAATGGTACAGAGGTCAATGACATTCAAAAACATGATCATGGGCCACCGTTTTGTGATCCTCTTGACTGTTTATGCATGTGCCATCTTGTCAAGGGCATGTGCCATCTTGTCAACAGCTCCCTTGGTAGAGTTGTAGAAACGAATGATGTCAGGTTTCTTCTTGAAAGCAAGAGGGTCAACGGCTTTGTCGTGATGCATCATGCTCATCACCACAACGTTCTTGTTGAGTTTGCTCTGGTAGTTGACCAGCGTCGTCTTTTCTTGAAACATAAAGGAAGAATCATGCAAAGGTTGTCCTTTCTTGTCTTTGAAGGAATCTGGTAGGAAGCGTTTGTTGGCCCTGACAGTTCCAACAAAAGTGAGACCATTGGTCTGCAAAATGTTGGCCAGCTCTTTGTCATTAAAAAAATTGTCAGTTGTGACATTTCTTCCTGATTTGAAGAAAGGGGTTGATAGTTTGATGGCAACGTTTCTTCCAAGGTTGACTTGCCTTTCTTGTCCAAGAGGCCGTCCCAGGTATGGCTCTGCAACAAGTGGAAAATTTGTTTCCGCATCTACAGCCCAGAATATCTTCAGGCCATAGCGGTCTGGTTTTGAGGGAAGGTACTGCAAAAAGGAGCAGCGTCCACGGAATAGTACCAGCTGCTCATCAATGCAGATAAATGGTCCAGGAATGTAGCGGTCTGCAAGGCACTTCGTGAATTCCTCCCAGAAGTCCCTAAATGGGGCAAAGACATCTCGGGCACGCCGGGCGTTCCTTGTGGTCTAGTCATCAAAACGGAGGTGGGTCAAAAGCTGCATGAATCTCTTGCGAGCGATTGTAGACCGTACTAACCTTCACCATAGAGAGAGTCAAAAAGCAACTCTGTTGACTGCATGTTCTGTTTTCTGCTCCTGGGAGCAAAAGACAACCAATGAATGCTTTCATTTCCACCTCATCTGTAGCAGTCCATTTGCCTGGATTTCCTCTCTTCCCTTCAATGTTTGTGAAGTTGACCTTCGCTTTGATGTTCTTGTTTGACAGAAATAGCAAAAAGGCATCAAGAGGTGCTGTCAGATCTTGTATCCAATCAACTGGTTTGCAGGTACCCTGAAAACATTTTGAGCAGATGCACGCTCAGTTGTTGGCAAGGTGTAGAAATAAAGGGCTACGGTCTATAAACGATATGGGTGGCCAGCCACCCATGAGCCCTAGCGTGTGTAGGAAAGGGTTGCAGTCTATAAAAGGTATGGGTGACCAGCCACCCCCGAGCCTAGCGTGTGTGAAAAAGGGCAGTGGTCTATATAAAAGGTATGGGTGACCAGCCACCCACGAGCCCCAGCGTGTGAGAATTAACGCTGCTTCTCTTATTAGTATGGGTGACAGGCCACCACGGTATCTGGCGAGGGTTATACAACGTTTTTATTGTTTATTACTCCTTTATTTACAAACATAAAACCCCCATATTTGGTGAAATTATACATAGATGTATAATAAACAAAGTCATAAAATTTGAGCTTGATAGAGATAAAACTGACAGAGTTATGATAATTTAACTGAGAGTCTGGGTAATTTTTCACCCACAAGCTCTGGCGAAGGTTAATCATTGATCATTGATCCGTATTTCGTTTAACATACGTTCTAAGTCGTGTGCGTGCGATCGCAATCAGGCACTCCTGACCTCTTAACTCTACTTCGTCTCTCAACCAACTCTACAGTAAGAACCTAAATCAGAACTTAATGCCGGCCCTCCAATTCCTCTCTCGTACACATGCCAGTTTTCACAGTCCATTCATTTTCTGCCACCTATCATCCAGCCATTTGCACTAGGATATGCTAAAACACAGTTTCAGAAAACGAAATCTGCATCCCATCTCAACTTTCTAAAACAATGCATTCGACTGCGAATCACCCCTCGCGGCTTCTCACTTTCTCACACCCCATCCGATCTTCATAATACCGCTCTTACCACTACCACTACAAGAATTCTATTCCAGCCAGCCGCAGACTCATGTTGGCACATATCAAAACACTCAATTCATCCCTGGGAAACTCTCTCCCGTCTTCTTCAACATTTCAAACAACAAACCACAATCATCATGCCCATAGCCACTGCTTCAAGACTCAGACAGCTCATCCATACACACAACCAGCTATTCACAATCACTGCTACCCGATTAAACAAGACAAGTTATCAAAATTACAAAACAAACACAAGGTAAACCCAGACCAGTTGAATCCCCGTACACACAACACTGACCCCCCTATCACCCATGAGCAACACACGCCACCTTGTTCGCTGCATTCCTGATAATCTGACTCTCACCATGATGAAAGATCAGTCCTGGCAAAAGGTCTGAATTTATTCCCATTCAGCCTGCAACCAATAAATATTAAAACCACGTTGATATTGAAAGATTCTTTAGAAAATTAAGATGGATGGCTGCACTTGACGGTGTGCCTAAGCCCCTCTACCCGAGAGCTCAGACATTTTTATCCACCTTTTTCGAACTCCAGCGCTTCGCCAGCCACCTCTTGACAAATCCACTGAAGTTGAACTCTACATCAAAAAGTGTAGAAAAGAAATCTCTCAAGTGAAATCCAAACCTGTTCGCAATTCCAACCTCTCACGGGATGAACAAAAAGCCCTTGAATCACTGAGACAAAACAAGACATTGTCATCAAACCAGCAGACAAAGGTGGTGCAGTGGTGGTCTGGGACAAACAGCTGTACATAAAAGAAGCACACAGACAACTGTCAAACACAAATTTCTATACACCACTCACAGCATCAACCTCCCCCAACACCAGAAACTCATCTCAACCACAGTTAAACAAGAATCAAACATAACAACTTCCCGAAGACAGCCAAACTCCTCATAATGACAGATGTGACCGGACAGAAGTTTACTTCTGCAAATGTTTAATCTTCATGCTCTTCAAGAGCATGTTTCGTTTTATTGTGGCCATTTATTATTTTGTATGTAGTTGAGCTGAAAAGGGTAGTGTACGTGCATAGGAATTTCAGTGAATTCTGAGTTTCTGTAGTAGAGTTGATTAGGGTAGTGCAAGTGCATAGGGATTAGCTTGGTTCCAGAATTATCTTTAGAATTCCAATGGATGAGTAGGAATACAGTGGTTGGTTTGTGGATATAATCAGTCTACTTGGCATAATCTCTGTTTGGGAATGTGCACAAATTACCAGACATTAATGGACATTTATTCATGGTAATGACAAAGCATTAATTAATACTGTTATTTACTGAGGCTCAGGGCCTATATTCTGCTGCGGATTACCCAGTTGGTGTAAAACGGGGGGCAATAATACGGCATCCCGCCAGAATGCGATCTTTTTCCCACGGCCTGTCACAGCCAACAGAGGTTTTGCTGTTCGTTTGATAAGGGAAGACCGGTCTCAGGCTGGCTAGCTAAAGCACCAAGGAAAAAGGTGATTATTTTTGAGGTATGTCAAAACAAGTTTACTGGGAACAAGTTTCATTGGGAATATGGTTGTTATTGATGAATATTTTTTTGTTGTTGTTGACTTGTTTATGTGTTTTAAAGAAAATGTTAAAAGCCACTTAATGGAGATGTTTACAAGACTAAGAGTTTTCACTTAGGAGGAGAACTGGTTGTATTTTTCTTTCAAGGGATCTTGGACAGATCTCTCTCTCGCCCTTTCTCTCTCTCTCTCTCTCTCTCTCTCTCTCCGTGCTTGTTAATTTTTGTTCATGGAATCAGTACCCGATGTGAAGGAGGCTGGAATGAATTATTCAGTTATGCTCACTCCTTGTAGTTACAGTGTTGTTGAAAGCAATTCCTGAAAATCAATGCTGATCTATTTAATTTTCATCTTAGATGTATCAGAAACTTCGTTTTGAATTGTGTTCCATTTTTTTGGCTACACTCGGGCCTAGAATTACGACGTGGGCGAGTTGCGACGATAGGTGAATGAAGGGAAGTAACCTTTTTTTTGAGGAGTAAACCAGTGACATGTATGAGTTGTTTCCCTTTGCTGTATTCTGGCTGGTTATGTTGAGGCCAGCCATTTATTATCTTTTTTTTTTGAAGATCCTGTGCGTCTTGATGCTATGATTTAGGGACACACATGTTGCCCTTTTCAGAGGATGCCTGTTCCACACCAGAGAGGGGGCCGGGACAGATGAACGGGTGTGTCAACACCCTGTCCTGAGGTAGATAATGTTTTTCCCATGTTAATATTCTGTTGAAAACTTTTTGTTTGTTCTGACATTTTTCAACATGTCGCTGGGCAATTTATTGTACCTTTGGTACCATGGATTTTTTTTGTAAAGCTGGTGGTCACAATGGTTATTGTTACCACAAGCCAATGTGTATGAAGTCAATGGTATTGAATGAAGATGATGTTTTTCTTTTGTCAGACCCATTGATTAAATGATGTTGTGTATGCAGACCTGTTTAGTCTACACATTTGGCGTAGAATTCTACGCATTTTGACCCCAATACGCAAATACGCATTTAGGAACCTCGCTACGCATTTCAGAATTTCGCCGGTACGCATTTTCGAAACTGAAGCTATTTTGCGTGTTGCCGTCTTTGACAAACTTGACGCGCCATAGAAGCAGCCTGACACGCTGCTGCGTTCAGCTGGACTGCCCGCCCGCCTCTGTTATTTTACTTATTTCCCTTTACTGCCCAATAACTTTAGGGGGGCAGGTTTAGAACGGCTCGCTGAACGCGTTACGGTCGGTTTTCATTTTCGATCAAGATGGCTGACAATAATTCGTCGAAGCGCCAAGCTGATTCTTCCGACTTTTCTCCCAGCAAAAAGAAGAGAAAGTTGCCGATCAAACCTTTCTGTCATCATACCATCAACGTTTACCCGTGCCTTGTTTCATCCAGAGAGGGGAGCATTGTGCTCATTGCACATTGTGCAGGAAAGATTTCTCGATCAAACATGCCGGCATGTTTGACTGCAAACGGCATATCGAGAACCAGACTCGCAAGGACTTCGAGAGTAAAGCAGGAAAGCAGTCATCTCTGGCTAGTTTTTTTGCAAAGCCTTCACCTTCGAGCAGTGAATCTAGTCTCAATCAAGATGTTATGAGAGGAGAAGCCATGGTGTGCCATCTCGTGGTACAGAACAACTTGCCGCTGTCTGCTGCTGACAAGATCGTTCGGGGGGTGAAGGCCATTTGTCCGAACTCGCCGATCGCCAAAAGTAGGTCACTTTTCTTCTTGCTTTACCAAGCTACCGATGTCAGCAGCTGTCGCAAGGACAGAATCGATGAAACTTGGAAGGCCATTGGGGAAGTGGAATATGGGCAGTTCAAGGAGCTTTCTCTGGTGATGAGGGGCATTGTCACCATCCTCATAGCAGTGCCCACTGTGAGTGTGAGCGCATCTTCTCCTGTGTGAGGAAGAACCGCACAGACCAGAGAGCCAGCTTGGCAGACAGCACCATGGAGAGCCTGCTGGTCCTCAAGTCAGTGCCCCGGGAGCCTCAAGATGCTGTGAGGAGCATGACTACAGAGGATCTTGCTGCACTGAAGAGTGCTACAGCAAGAAACTCAACCAGTAAACTACCATGTGAAATGTGTAAATAGTGTATATATTGTGGTTCTTGACAATTAATCCAAACTGGAATAAGTGACAATATGTATAGAGAGGACATGAACGGGTAGTGTTACATGAATCAGAAAGAATATTCAACTCAATGCTTGGATATAAAAACAGCTAACAGGTGAGCTTATTTTATTTCTTTTTGACCCAACGGCGTCACAAACACACACACACACACACACACATGCATACACGCAATACACACACACACACACACACACACACACACACACACACACACACACACACACACACTTATTAGCATTTTTATTTAGATTAATGTGCATGTTAATATTTCTTTAATAGTAATACTATCTTGTGCGAAAAAGTAGACTACACATTTGACATGGCTGACTACACATTTTGGTCATCTGACTCCCAATTGGTCTCGAAGGGGGTAAACAGGTCTGTGTATGTATTATTATGAATAAATGAAAATTTGTTTTCATGTTATGAGAGACTAACTGAATCTGCTGAGAATAATCTAGTCCATGTCCTGTTGAGAAAAATTTGGTTTCCCTGTTCTGTGGTCGTAATAGACACAAGGGTCAGTGCTGCTAGCATGCAGTACAACCTTTATTGTAACAGAACAGATGCCAGTATCTTAATGTTGTTATTTTATTTTGCTTTTGTTCCATTGTTATGCTGAATTCAATTTTTTGCAGATTCACCCCTGATTGTGTACTCGTAGTCATAAATGTATGTTTCATTTCATTTATGCTTTTGGAGATTTCTCTTGTTGCAAATTTTTTAAATATGTTGTTCCTGGTAATTTTCCAGTTGGCTTGGTTGCTTGGCTTGGCTTGGCTTGGCTTGCCTGGCTTGGCTTGGCTTGGCTTGGCTTGGCTAGGTTGGCTTGGTTGATTGACTGAATAAACGAAAATGTCCAACACGAGTGCGGTCTTGGGTGATGGACGGATGACTCTCCCCCTCTACCCTTGACCGGTCACACAGACACCAAACAACCCACCTTCTACCTGCTCCCTAAACTACACAAAACCAATACACCGGCAGACCCATTGTAATCTGCATGCAGCGGGCCCCACAGAACACATTTCACAGTACTTAGACTCTCTTTCCTCCAACCCATAGTACAAGGCCTCCCCACATACCTCAAAGACACTACACACACACTCAACATGATTAATTCATACAACACAGATCCCACTTTCCAACCCAGCCTCCTTCTTTACACTTGACGTCGTCTCTCTCTACACTTCCCTCCCCCATGCTGATGGATTAAAGGCCCTCGCATTCTTTCTTAACAAACGACCCCTTAACCAACAACACCCTCCCACAGCTACACTGGTCAGACTTGCAGAATTAGTCCTCACCCTCAATACTTTTGAATTCAACAACCACACATTCACAAATCAGTGGTGTTTGCTATGGGAACCAAGATGGGACCATCCTATGCCTGCCTCTTCATGGGACACCTAAACACCGCTTACTAACCTCTTACACAGGCCCTACACCAGAGCTCTACAAAAGATACATAGATGATGGATTGGGAGCCACATCCATGCCAGAACATGACCTCCAGAATTTCCTCAACTTTGCACAGACCTTCCATCCATCCATCCAGCTGACCTACAAACCCTTTCACAGTCAGTTAATTTCCTGGACATCACTATCTCCTCAAAGATGGACTGCTTCAAACCTCAGTCTTCTACAAACCTACTGATGCACACTCATACCTGGACTACAACATCTTCCACCACCAGTCCACTAAAAATAGCATTCCATATTCTGAATTCCTTCGCCTACGCAGACTCTGCTCTAGCGAAGAAAATTTCACTATACAAGCAGCCAAAATGTCTGATTTTTTCACCAACCGTGGATACCATAGTGCCGTCATCAATGATGCTCTCAGCCGCACTGCAGCTAAACCAGAACATCTACTCTGGAACTAAACCTCCCAAAGGACAGACAGACCCCCTGCCTGCCTTCTCTTCCATCCTCAAAATTGCCCATCTGCAGGATCCTGAAGTCTAACTGGCACATGGTAGAAAATCATAAACCTGCCTTTGAGACGAAACCTATGATCACTTTCAAACGTGACAAAAACCTCAAAGACCTACTGGTGCGCTCTAAGCTGAACAAAATCTTCACACCTAAGCCACCAGTACTTTCCCCTGCTCTAAACCCAACTGCAAAATCTGCTCTCTCACCAAACCAGACACCATCCTACATGGCCCCACAGGCTCTTTCACTATTAAACGCACTTCTCCTGCCAAGAGCCACAACATTGTGTATGCCATCCACTGTCAGCTGTGCGGTAAGATCTATGTAGGTGAGACATCTCGCCACTTGAGACGCGCAATCTCTGAACACCTGGCTGACATCCGCCACCATCGGCCCAAACCAGTCGCTCTACACTTCAACCATGCCCAACACAACATCAACCATGTCAAGTCCTGGGACTTTGGCATCTAAGAGTGACAACTTGGAACGCGTTATGCAGGAATCTCATCTCATTGCCAAACTGGGCACCGTCCCCTCATGGCATCAAACGTCCAAAAGTAGTATGTGCCATTCCATCTCTGCAGCTCCAGCCTGAAATATCTCGCACACCCTACCTCTGTTTACCTCAGACATAGGTTGCAGCTATCATCCTCTTCCCTTTTCCTACACTCTCTGAATCTCTCCATTTGCTACATCAATCGACTTACCCCCCCCCCCCCCTGCCCTAGTAATGATGTGTGTAGGGATGTTGGTGGGTATGGCGGTTGTTGGGGGTGGAGGTGGGGGTAACCAATGAATAAGGCTGATATTACACATGGAACACACACACCACACACACCACACACACACACACGCACACACTCACACTCACACACACACACACACACACACACACACATAATGAATAGAATGCCAGCTCCTTTATCGTTGGTCGTGAAGGTGGGGGGGGGGGGGGGGGAAGAGAGAGAGAGAGAGAAGATGAGAGAGAGAGAGAGAGAGAGAGATTTTGTGTATAGGTGTGAATATGTTGCCCCTCCCCCTCCCCCAGTTAGTACGTAAACCCATCCCCTTCTTCCCTTTCCACCCTCATAGCATCAACACTTAAAGTAACATGTACCAACCACCACTTCAATCTCAGCCCACAATATCCTCCCACAAACACACACACATAATACTTATCTCCAACTATTCACCTCACACATAACTTATAGCTATCTTATTTATGCATTTATTATCATTATTATATTTATTTTTTATTTTTTTAATTTATTTTTTTTTTAATGTTTCCTTTATTTATTTATTTGATTATTATAAAAATGTATTTTCTAAATATGTTTCTGTATCATGCTTCCATTACTTAACCTTCACTATCGTTGTTAGCAGTATCATTCAGTAATACTATTGCTAGTATTGATATTACCACTAGCATTGACATCACAATCGCCTTCGCCTCTGGGACTGTTGCCACGGCAACCCTGCTGCTTAAGAATCCTCTAACCCACTCTCCTTTCTCCCATACCCATACTCCCTCCGGGGGTTTCGCCTTGTCGTGGTCGGAGGGCTTGCGCGGTCCAGTGATCCTTAGGGTTTGCTGGCGGGGGGCATCAATACTTAAAGATAGGCTGGTTTTTTTAAACTGCTTCTAGGTCCGAGAAGCCAAGATGCTGTCTGGCCTAAGCGTAACGTGTAAGGAGTTGATGCCCCTGGTAGGGCTTCCCCTGTCAGATAGGCTAAGGGTGAGGATCCTGACTAAGAGTAACCCGCCTTTCTCCTTTTCTTGTTTTCTGCCTTTATTTGGCCCTTTTCTATCTTCGTCTCCCCTTCAAGTCTTTTTTGCACACTCCTTTTCTCTCTGTGGTCTCCTTTAAGATCCGCCGTGTTTTGCCGTGCGGTGCGACCTGTGTCGGAGGGGAATGAGATCCTGGTGATTGAGAGGGCCAGTGCCTGAGGAGGCCGGTGCTCTCAACACATCACTTTGGCTCGGACCTCTCCTAGACAGGGAGTACACTTTGGCCTGGGTGTACTAATCAGCTCCCCTTTTTGGGCTGGGTCAAGACAGGCAGTTTCCTGCTGGCCAAGTAAACCCCTGCAGTGCTCAGCTCTCTGTTCCCCGGGGTTGGCATGATCGGGGGGGGAAAGGGGTTTGGGTTTATTTCTGTTTGTCGTATATCTCCCCAAAGCCTGGAAGGGGCCCAAGCAGGGGTTTTTCTTGGCCCTGGCCCCTTATTTGGGGACCCCAAAAGGTGGGTGGGTAAGGGAAGTTTGAAGCATAAAAAAACAAAAATTGCTTTTTCCAAAAACTTTCCCCCCCAAAAGGGAAAAGGGGAAGGCCATCCCCTATTTCGGGGGATTGTAAAAACAACAGTGATTCCGATAAAAAGGGGGAAAGAAAAAAAAGCAGGTTTCGGGGCTTCCTGGCCCGTGATGGGGGGGCCGGGGCAGGAAAGCCCCCCTTTTAGCTCTGACCCCCTTTTCCATAAAAAAAGGGCTTTCGGTATAGCAGGGGGACCCCTCGGTCCTTCAAGGGGTTTGGGAGAAATGGCTCTTTTTTTTTTTTTCAATGCAAATCAAAAAAACAGCCCTTAAACGTGCAAAAGGCAACAAAAATAGGGGGACGGGGGAGATAAAGGGAAACTCCCCAAAAACATTTAAAATTCATCAAAAGGGTGTTTTCGCTGCCGGGATTTATCGGGTTGCCCTAAAAGGGGCAGAAATAAAAACGGAGCTGCATCCCGGGTTGACGGGAGGTGCCCCGGGTGCTGTAAAAAAGGGGGCGAAAGATTTGGTCCCAAACACCCTCTTCTGAATTCGCAACCCTGTGCTGCCTCCGGCCCAAAAAGTCGGCTACCGAAGGGCCGGTTCATTTTTCTTTCCCACCCCCGTTGGGGGGGGCTTCGGGTTTCCCCAGAATTTTGGGGCCTTTGTCAGGGGGGGGCTGTTCAGGGAAAGAGGTATGGGGGTGTCTGCTGAAAGGGAAAACCCAAAGGGGCCCCCGTTCAAAAACCGGCACATTGTGCTAACTGCGGTGGCGCCCCACCCCTTTAAACAAAAACGTCCTTTTTGGGGTTTAAAAAAACCCCCATTCAAAAAAATAAAAACTGAAAAAAAAAATTTCCTTTTTTGAGGCCCGCAACGGTTGTGGGCATTTCGACGCCGCCGGGCCTCCCCCCTTTGTTGGGCTTAAAAAAATTTCCCACATTTCCCTAAATTCGACAGCCCCTGCTGTCAGACTGATGCCCTTAAAATTTTTTCAAAGGGCACGAAAGGAAGAAACTGTCAACCTGGTTGAAGCAGGCCCCCCAAAACCCTTCCAAACCCCAAAGGGGATTTTCCCCCTGGGGGGGCAAAAAATCCCCCAAACCCCTCGGGACTGCCCACATCTACAAAAACTGCTGCTGGGCAGTTTAAAAAAAACCACAATCCCCCCCTCGAACTCCTCTGCCCCGGGGCCCGGCGGGAAAGGGATTTCAACCCAGTTGGAGAGGGTGGAAAAAGGGGGAAAAAAACCCTCCACCATTTTCCCAAAACCCCAAAAACCCCCAAACCCATTCCAAACCCCGGGCCCTTTATCCCCTTTCGGGAAAAAGTCTCCCAAGCGGGTTTCCAAAGACCAACACGTCCAGTAAAAACAAAATTTAATAATTCGCTCCATTAAAAAGGCGGACTTTTGAAGAGGAGATAAACCTTTTTTTTCTCCCCCTTTTTCCCGCCTTTTGCCCAAAGGATAGTACAATTTTCCCCTTTGGGAAAAACCGGGAAATTAAATTTTCCAATTTTGGGGGAAGCTCCCAGTTTTCTGTGTCGCCCTAAAAAAAACCTTGGTCGTGGTTTCTTCGGGAAAAATTTAAAATTAAAAAGCCAAAAGGGACCTTTACTCTTTCTGGCTTTAATATTCTTTCAAAACCTGCACAACCACCTTGGGGGGACTGTCGGGGGGTTTTTTCCCTTTCCTAAAAACCAAAACTTTGCTGATAGTCCTGCACTCTTTTAACCTCGTTTCGGCCCTGTAGCTCCCGAGGTCCCCTCCCCACAAGCCCTGTGACAATCTTTTTCTCTTTATCTCCCTCCTTCGGGCCCCGGTTTGTCGTAAAGGAATTTTGTCAGTCTTTGGGGGAAATTTTCCCTCGCCCTTTTTTTGGGCTTTTGGGTGACTTTAAAGGTCACTTCCTTTTTGGGGGTTAGGGGTCATAGTAAACCCAAAGGGGTTGCTAATGAGGTTTGCCCTTTCGGATTTTTTTTTGTGTTGTTTTTAAAACGAGGGTTTCTGCAACCCCTTTTCAACTCTTCCACAGGTTAACTTTCTGTTTAGATTTGTGGGTTTTGGTGCCCCCCTCGCTGGCCCTTTGGACTATGAGTGGTCGTCCATGACGATCTGCATGGAAGGGGCCCAAATTTCCCCCCCGGGCCCCTTCTAAAAACCCTTTAATAATGAACACGTCTCTTTTTTAAACCCAAAAAAATTAAAAAAAAAGAAAAACTGGGAAAAATTTGCACCCAATATTTCAAAGGAAATTTCCGGCACTGTTTTTCCCAAGTCCGGACCCGCGAATCACTGCCTAACATTTGTTTTCAAAGTGTGCTAAAGTTGTTTTCCCAGTGTTTTTCCCGGAAAAATTTTCAAATCCCCAAAACACCCTGGTTTGATTCAGCTGCCAACAAATTTCCAAAGTTCGGAAAGGGGCTCACGTCAGGTTTTCCCATCGCCCTTCGGGCCCCAAAGGGCTCAAGCCCACCCGAAACCCCGTGCTAAATCGAGACCATTTTTAAAAAATCGGGAAAAAAGCCCGGCCCTGGAGAAGTTTTGCTCCAGGCGGGAGTTGAAAATTTCCCAAAAAAAAAGTGTGGAACATCATTAAAAAAATAAAAGGGGAAAGAACCCTGCCCCCCACTGTAAAACCCACCCAAGTTTGCTAAATTTTTAAAATAACAGAAAAAAAAGCAGTTGCAATTGCGGGGCTTCAACCTAGAAAAGAATTCCTCCTTTCCCTTAACAAATCAGACTTTTGCCCAAAAAAAAAAACCCCTTTAAAGGGAAAAATCACCCTGAAACCCTTTTTTTCAGACAACAGGGAAAGATTTACAATTTTCCCTTTTTCCCTTTTAAAATTTAAACTGAAATCTCCCTTACTGCCCCTGAAAATTTTTTCCCTCTCCGGGTTTTTGTTGAAATCCATTATCAACTTTTGAAACATCTTCCGCAAGAAGGTCTGAATATACGGGTAAGGTATACAATTTTTGTTGGACTAAGGTTTCTTTCCGCCCTCTTGGAAAAAAGCCCTCTTTTTTTCCATCCGAACCGGGAAAAAAGATCTTTTTAACCATCAAATTTCCGCCCCATAGTTTTGGGCCCAAAGCTGTGTCTGAAAATGATGGAGAAAATGGGAAAAATGCTAGGCTATGGGGAAACGGGAAAAACCGAGGGCCCTTTTTTGGGGGAAAAAAACAGTGGGGTTTTCCCCGCAAACATGGGGACTCTTTTTGCCCTTTTGGATTCGCGGGAAATTTACCCCTTCGGAACCCCTTTCTGAACAAACGGCATGCAGTGGCAATTTTCTTTGACTTGGAAAAGGGCCCTTTCGATACCACCTGGAAGGGGGGGAACTTCATGATCCCCCATTGGGTTTTCGAGGTCATCTTAGTTTTTTATTAAATTTTTTTTTTGGAAGAAGGGACGTTTCAGGCCGGGTTGGCAAAACTCTTCTCGGGGGGGTTCACGAGCGGGGTTTGGGGTTGTTCCACAGGGGAGCATTCTGTCCCCTGCCCTCTTTAGCATCAAGATTAATAACATTGTTCAATCATTTCAGCGGGGTTCAGATTGCTCTTTTTGTTTGTGGATGATTTTCTGTCTGCGAAACGGGAACCCCTTTCCCGAGTGCCCAAGCGCGGGGCTCCAGTTGGGGGGATAAAATCCATAAATGGGGGGTTAAAAAGGGTTTTCCCCTTTCTTCAAAAAAAGACCAGTGTTTTCACTTCCATAATTTCCGTCGGGTTTTTTTTCCTTTTTCCGGAACTTCAAGTGGGGAAAAACCCCTTTTTCCAGCTTTAAGAGGAAAAAAGTTTCTGGGAATCTTTTTTAAACCAGAAATTTAAATTTTTCTCAGCCACTCAAAACCTAAAAAACTGCTTGCCAAAAAGCAATGAATATTTTTGCGGGTCGTACGCCCCCGGACGGGGGCCCGCTGATAAAAAAACTTTGCTGCACCTCCAAAAGGGGCCCCGGCCCTTTCCCAAATGGACTACGGTTGGGGCGGGTACGGCCCCCGAAAGATCGTTTTTACCTCAAACTTTGGACCCTTTCCCCAAAAGGGCCCTTGTCTCTTCTTGGACTTTCCCGCACCCCCCCTTTTGTACAGCTTGTACCCCAAGGGGGGTGACCTTCTTGCCCAAACTGCAGGCTGAAACTGTCGTTAAATTTTTTATATCCGATGTTCTCGGAACCAAAAAAAACCCGGGCCCATAAACTGTGTCTTTGACCCCTTCCCTTTTCCAAATTTAATTTTGAAAGCAACCCAAAAAGGGTTTCCCCCTTTTGGGGCCCTTCAAAATGCACCTCACGGCGGAATGCGGTTTTGACCGGGGGTTTGGGGCGGTTTTTTCCAATTTCCCGGATCACCCCCGGGGACCTTTTTCACCCAGAGTTCGTTTCGATTTTGCGTTTTTTTCGAAAAGGTCTCCCAAAAGCTCTCGGCGTACAAGGCTTTGTTGCTGAGTCTGTTAAAAATTCCCTTCCTTCAAAAATTTTTCCCACTGAGGGTTTCCCAAAATTTCCTAAAGTTTGAGTTCCCCTGTGCACCCTATTCCCCCTGGCGCTCCTTCCCGATACTGTTGGAAATTTATTCAGTTATTCTGTTTATTCTGCTGAACTTACTGCTCTGGTAGGGTTTTTGAAGACAATCTCACTTTCTTCGAAAGGGGACTTTTCGGGTTTTCTGTCGGATTCGCTGTCACTTTGGAGGCCATAGCTGGCCGAAACCCTTTCAGACCCCCAGAACTTTTTTTTTTTTTAAAACTTTTTAGAAAGTTAAAGGGCAGAGGGTTTTTTGAACTTTTACTTTTGGGTTGGGGTTTCCGGGTTTAAATGTTGGCATCGGCGGGAACAAAAATGGTTGTTTCGTTACCCAAGAACCCCACAAGAGAGAAAACTGCCCCAACACTTATATCCCCTGCTCAGATGTAAAAAACCCAAAAATTTTAATGATTTTGTGAGGGGCCCTCTGGCAGGAGGATTGGAACACACAGCAAATTTAACAAACCCCTTTAGATCCGCCCAAAAACCTTTTGGGGGACTTCCCCCATCCCGTGGGGGGTCTTTAAAGGGGAAACGGTTCGTGCCGGCTGCACACCGGTTTTTCAAATTTTCCCCCTGCTACCTTTTAAAGGTGAAAAAAGCCCCGTGGTGCTTTCCCTTTGCCCCAGCGCCATCACAATGAAAATGTTCTTTTAGTGGGGGGGCCCTTGCACATGTGGGGGACACAAACTTTTTAGGGGGCGGAGTTCATAAAGGGAACCTTTTCGGGTTCCCGCCTAAATTGACCCTTGATTTTTTGAAGAGTTTTAACTTTTTTATCTGATTTAAGATTTTAGGGTTTAAAAAGTTTTTTAAACGAAGTTTCGGGTCCCGTTTCTAGACGTTTCCTTTTAAAGAAGATGTGTAAAAGGTTTTTTTTTTTTTTTTTTTTTTTTTGGGAACTGGTGGTTAAATTTTTAACGTGGGGGACCCCTGATGTGGCCCTTTAAAAGGTCGGCGGGGGCCTTTAAGAAAACATTATTTATTTTTATCTTACCCCAACCCCATACTTATTGACCCAAAAATTGACCCTTCCCCCCCCCCCCCCCCCCCCCCCCCAATATTTTGGGACCATTATTGTATTCTATCAGAAATTATTATTACATAAATTTGGGACTTTGCTCACTCACTATTTTTTTCCAACACCCTCTTTTCTACCCCCCAATGCCTTCTTCCTTGCGCTAAACCCCAAAAGCGATCTGAAGCAAAAAAGCTAAGTGAATTTTCGTTGTTTTTTTCTTTTTTAAAATATCACACGAAGACCCAAAAAGGGCGAAACGCGTTGTGTTTGTTTGTGACTCGTTTGTCCCCGTTTTCTCTGGGGGGGTTCGGTAAATTTATTTAAGATTTGGGTTTTTTGTCATGCTTTTTTCTCTGAAATTTTTTTTTTTCGTTTTTAAAATGTGATGGCAATAGCTGGGGAAACACCCCCGGCTGTGTGGAAAAAAAAAAGCCGGAAAAAATTTTTTTTTTTCTTTAGGGCCGGGGAAGGTCAGATAAGGTCTTAAAATGTCAAAAAGGCCTTTGGGAAAAACAGATTAGGTCTTAGGGAAAATCAGATACGGTCTTTTTAAAAAGGCTATTAAAGGGCTTAAAAAAGGGCCCCCTAAGGGCTTTAAAAAAGGTCAGACAAGGGCTTTTAAAAAGGGCATAAATTATTTGGGGCTTTCCGGGGTTTTCTTTTTATTCTGTTTCTTTTAAAAAGTTTGTATGTGTGCACAGGGATGTGTTTTTTGGGGTAATTTTTTTGCCCTTTCTGTTCCCGTATCATGTGGCCCCTTTTTCCTACGAGGTTTTTTGGGCCCAAAACCCTTTTTTTGTCCACGGGGTGTTTTGGCCAAAAAATATGTTTTTTCCTACACTGTGTCTGTTATCTATCTTTGTCATGTGTAGTGTGCCTTTTATTTTTTAAGAAAGTAACGTGCCTTTGTATTGTGTCATGGTATGGCTGGTGTATTGGGGTCATGCTTTTTGTGTGCTTTGGATTTTTTTCATGCTTTTTGGGGCCCTTTTTATTGTGTTATGCATGTAAAGGGGCCTTTTATTTTTCCATGCTTTTAAGTGTTTTTTTTTGCCCTGCATTGGGGTGTCCCTTTTTATTGTGACATCCTTTTGTGTGCCTTTGTATTGTGACAAAACATGTAATTTTGGGCCCTTTTTATTGGGGACTTTCATGAAGGTGCTTTTTTTGTTTGGGGTGGATGTAATTTTTGCTTTTTATTGTGGGCATGCAAAGGAATTCCTTTGGGGGTTGGGGGGGCCCTCCCTGTAATGGGGCGTTTGCTTTGTTTTCATGCATGGGATGTGCTTTTTTATTGGTCCCTGCATGTAATTGCTTTGCTTTTGGGCATGCATTTTTTGTCCTTGGGGATTGTACATTCATGTAATTTGCTTTGCTGGGGTCTTTCATGTGTTTTTCTTTGTATTGTTTTCATGCAGGGAAGTGCTTTGGGATTGTGTCGTGCATGTTTTTGTGCTTTGTTTTGTGTCATGCATGTAACGGGCCTTTGTTTTTGTGTCTTTCATGTAATGTGCGTTTTTATTTGTCATGCATGTAATGGGCGTTTTCAAATTTTGGGATGCCCTGAATGTCTGGTATTGTGTCATGCATGTAAATTTTCATTGTAATTTTGTAAAGGGGTGTAATGTGCCTTTGTTTTGTGCCCCGAAAGTAATTTTCTTTGTATTGTGTATGATGTTTAAAGTGCTTTTTATTGGGGTCATGAGTAATGTTTTGTTTGGAAATTTTTGTCATGCATGGTAATGTGCTTTGCCCTTGTGTCATGCATGTAAAGTGCTTTTTATTGGTCATGCATGGATGTGCTTTGGGATTTTGGCATGCTTTAAAGTGCTTTGTATTGTTTTCCCCTGAATGTGTTTTGGGTTTGGTTGTGTTTGCATGTTAAAGTGCCCTTTTTATTGTGGGCATAGTTTAAAGTGTTTTTTATTGTGTCCCTGCAAAGTAAAGTGGGGTTTTCATTGTGTCATGCAAAGTAATTTTGCTTTTAAATTTTTTTATGCATGTGATTTTGCTTTGGGGATTTTTTCATGCATGTAATGGGGCCTTTGTATTGTGGCATGCGGGAATTTGCTTTGTATTTTTTTTCATGCATTTTATGTGATTTTTATTGTGACATGCACGTAAAAGTGCTTTGTATTGTGTATGCATGTAATTGCTTTTTATTGGGGACTTTACGTAATGTGATTTTTAAATTGGGGTCCTGCATGTAAATGTGCTTTGTATTGTGTCATGCAAGTAATGTGCTTTTTTATTGTGTTTATGCATGTAATGTGCTTTGGGATTGTTCGCATGTGATGTGCTTTGTATTGTTACCTGCACGTAAAAGTGCTTTGGATTGTTCATGCATTTAAGTGCTTTGTATTGTGTCATGCACGAAATTTTTTCTTTGTATTGTGTCATGCATAATGTGCTTTTATTTTTTGTCATGCACGTAAAGTGCCTTTTTAAATTTTGTCATGCACGTAATGTGCCCTTTTTAAAAAATGCATTACGCAGGGAAGATACTGTGTTGGGGAAAGTGACTCTCTCTCCCCTTTCTCCCCCTCCCCTCTCTTTTCCCCTCTCCCCCTCTCTTTCCCCTCTCTCTCTCCTCTCTCTCTGTGTGTGTGTGGTCCCCGTCTCCTCTCTCTCTCCCCTCTCTCTCTCTTCTCTCTTCTTTCCTTTTCTTTGCTTTCAAACGCACCCAAAAGGGTTTAAAGGTTATTTTTGTTGGCCAAAAGAGCAGCAAAAAAACGGGGCGCACTTGCCCAAGTACGTACACATACACACAGTTTCCCGACACAGGGCACACGCTTAAACAAAAACCCAAACACACAACACACACCCAAAAAACCCCCCACACAAAACACACCGCGCGCGGGCGCGCGCCGGCCAACATTCACCACAAAACCCCCTCGCCCAGCAAAATTTAAAAAAAAAAATACAGCAGCAAAAAATCAAAAAAAAGATTTAACATACAAAACAAATTTTACGAAAACATAGTACAAGGGTCGTTAAACCCGAAAGATAGACATACAGACAAAACCACCCCCAACCCCCCCCCAATACAAAAAAACAGATTTACGTTTAAAACAACAAAAACACACAACCAACCCAAAAATCTAACATTTTTTTGAAAAAAATGAAAACATGGAATGGATAAAAACAAATCAACATGACAGTAAAAAAAATACAAATTTTTTGAAATAAAGAAAAGGAAAAAAAAACAACCCGCCCCAGCAACTAAGCAACAAAAAACGACAGTAAAGAAAACCCATTCTCCCTCCTCCCCCTCCCTTCCCCCAACTCAACAAATACTTTTCTACCAACCCGGGTTACTTTGGGTTTCCCCCTGACCCTCGTCTTCCTTTTGTTCCCCCCTTTTCCCGTTTTGGGAAAAAAATTTTAAGTCACAACGTCGGAAAAGGGGGTACATTACCCCGTGTGGGTTTTATTTTCCCGAAATGTTTTTGGTTTGCTTACCTCCCTTACTTTCGGGCAGGCTTCTTGTATCGTTTCTTTGCGTTTTTAATTGTTTTTTATCCCTTGGTGGGGGTGTGTGTGTGTGTGTTTGCGGGGGGCGCCGCGCTTGCGTTGGGGCTTTGGGTGTGGTGTGGGGTGTGTGTGTGTGTGTGTTGTGGTGTTGTGTGTGTTCCCGCAGACGAGTTTCTCTCTCCCCTCCTCTTCTCCTTCTCTCTTTCTCTCTCTCTCAATCCCAAAAGTGGTTTTTTTGGTGTGTATGTGCGGGGAAGCTGTTTTAGTATGGGTGGGGTGTTTGTATGCACTTGCATGTAAACTTTTTGTGTGTGGGGGGGTGGGGGTGTGTGTGGTTGTTGTGTCCCCATGTATTTTTGTGAATGTGTTTGGTGTTTTGTGTGCGGGCGTGGGGCCGCGCGTGCGCACCCTGTGTGTGTTGTTTGAGTGTGCGCGCTTGCTTGCATCGGGGCTTTGTGAGTGTGTGTGTGTGTGTGTGTGTGTGTGTGTAAGATAAGATAAGATAATGTTGCTTATAGCCCAGCCGACCGCAAAGGGCCACATCAGGGCTGGTGGGGTGTGTGGTGTGTGTGTGTGTGTGTGTGTGTGAGTGAGTGAGTGAGTGAGTGAGTGAGTGTGTGAGTGAGTGTGTGTGTGTGTGTGTGTGTGTGTGTGTGTGTGTGTGTGTGCGTGCATGTGTGGGGTGTGTTAGCGCAGACGGTTTCTCTCTCTCTCTCTCTCTCTCTCTCTCTCTCTTCTCTCTCTCTCTCTTAAATTATGTGCATCTGTGCGTGTTTGTGTGTGTATGTGCGCGCAGACGTGTATATGTATGGATGTGTTTTTTGTATCCACTTGCATGTTCTGTGTGTGTATTTGTGTGTGTGTGTGTGTGTGGTGTGTGTGTGTGTGTGTGTGTGTGTGTGCCCATGTATTTTCGTAATGTGTGTGTGTGTGTGTGGTGGTTGTCTGATATGTACCCATCACCTAATTCCTGTCATTGCTGTGTGGTGGGTGTCTGATGTACCCCATCACCTAATTCCTGTCATTGCTGCTGTGTGGTGGGTGTCTGATTTTACCCCATCACCTAATTCCTGTCATTGCTGCTGTGTGGTAATTGACCTGTTGTGCTTCCTGTCTGTGTCTGTCTTTCTTTCTTCCTTTTTGGATTCATGTCCCCAAGGGGTACCGGAACTTAGGACGCAACTATTTCTTTGAGTTACTGTGTATGGAGTGCGTGTATGTGTGTGCGTGCATGCCTGCGTGCGTGCGTGCGTGTATGAAGAATGTAATATTTCTGCAGTGCATTCGATGAACAACAAGTAGCAGCATGTAGTATTTCATGTGTTATAGAGGCTAAGGTACACACACACACACACACGCACACCCACCCACACACCCACCCACACACACACACACATACACACACACACACACACACACACACACACACACACACACACAGAGAGAGAAGCCTGGGAGGACGCCAAAACAACCAGACTCCCAAAGAAAAACCCAGTACCAACAATAACTATGAAGACAAGCTATGTCTGTGAAAAGAAGTTTTGGAGCGGGCTGCACAAGCTAACGGCTCCCAGACTGTCAGCGACGGAGAAAGTCAGACTGAAGATCCACCCTGTGACACAGTAAGTGAGATCAGACACTTAAAAGACTTGATTAAGAACTTATGTGATAAAGTTGCTTCACTGGAAAAAAAAACTGTAAATGAACAAAAGCACGTCATCGCTAATCTCAGTAAAAGTCCAGTAAGTAGGCCTACAGACCTGAACGGGGGACAAACGCCAGCTCCACGAACTATCGTAGGCCTACTTACGCTGATGCAACAAGGTCAGTTCCACCACCCCCTAGTCCCAAATCACCAACGACAGATTCGGGGCTGGTGGAACTGAAACGCAGCAAAAAAGAAGCAAACGAAACAAAAGAAAATAAAAGAACACCTGTTAAGAACGTAACTAGTACTGACGTCAAAGCAGTACAACGTCAAAACAAAGAAAAGAAAGCGGAAGGAACACGGGACGTTCCTCTGGTCGTGCTTCTGCACGACTCAGTGTTGAAAGGAATAGATGGACAGAGACTGGGTTTGTCTTATGGTTTGGAAACGATATCCAAGAAAACTTACAATGTCAAAGACCTGGAACCGACAATGAATGCAACTCTAGCCACTCTGCAAAGACCAGTGGATGCTATTGTTGTTCACTGTGGAATTAATGACATCAAAAATAAAGATCCAGCCGTCTGCAGTGCAGACTTTGCCAAAACTGTAAAAGGTATTGCCACCCGAAACCAGAAGCGGAAATCATCATTAGCAAAATCGCCCCGGTCAGGAATTCAGAGCTGGAAATAGAACGAGACCTGCTTAACGCTCTGACGACTTCTGAGCTCCTCGGTGTTTCCAAAGTGTCTTTCATCGACCATGGCGATCTCCATCCCAACGCCAGGACGCTGAGAGACGACATCCAACCGACCCGAAGAGGAACCGGTACGCTCGCCGGCAATCTGGGAAGACACCTCCGACGGCTGCTCCGGAAGACACCGAGGAAGACAGCAAGACGCATCGTGCTGCATCCACCCCGGGTTTTTTCATCTTACCCAAGGCATAGTGATCTCCCTTTTCCGCAAGACAGAGGCACGTGGTGGAACTATTACGATGTCCCTAGAAACTGGCGCTAGGTCAAGATTTGGCTGGATAGAACATTGTACAAGGAAGTAGATTTGTTCTAATTTCAGCTCAGGTACAATCTTGTCTGACTGATTTCATTTTGAACTGTTGAAAATCATCGTTATCTGGAAGAGTACCTCTCTCTCTCTCTCTCTCTCTCTCTCTCTCTCTCTCTCTCTCTCTCTCTCTCTCTCTCTCTCTCATGTTATAAGGCTCCAGGGCCTACTTTAATCAACAGACATTCAAACGTATTCATATTCCTTTCATCTTTCCATCTTTGTGTTCAATTTGGAACATTACTTCCTTTCTTAATTTTTGACACTAAGTTGAATTGTTGATATTTCATCAGTGACATGCCTGATAAATCAATGAGAATTTTACAATGGAATGCCAGATCGGTATGTTACGTACACCACCCTCCGCTCACTCCCAGCCCCACCCCGTCCCTACACACACACACACACACACACACACACACTTGTAAGCAACATGAACAAACTCTATCTATCTCTCCTTTCTTGTCTAGTATCATATAGTTTGTGAAAAGACGTAAAATTAAAGTACTACAGTCGGGCCCGCTTATAAGGAGTGCTCTGGGACCAAATTTTTTACTCCTTATAACCGAACTTCCTTCTAACAGAGTTCTCGGATATAAGGAGTAACCCAAGTCCAACTACCTTATAAGCGGGCTTCTCTCTCTCTCCTCTCTCTCTCTCTCTCTCTCTCTCTCTCTCTCTCTCCCCCCCCCCCCCCCCCTCTCACACACACACATCCGCCACACACACACACACACACACACACACACACACACACACACAAACACACACACAGCGGATTGAAAATAAATGCCCTTTAGACTCATGTCTATTGAACAACAATAATGTGTTAGAATGCGACTGCCCTTGTGGCAAGCAAATAATGCCACACAAATAAAACTTATCTGAGACCGCTGACTAGTCTCACCGCACACCATTTTTCTCATTATTATCAATGCGCTTATCATCAAAATGAAATACATGTATTGTTTCATTGGCTTAATTTCACTTTCTTGTGAGAATAACAACAATAAAAACAATAAACTGAAAAATTATCATCAAAATGAAATACATGTATTGTAGAAGGAAAAAAATAGGTCCTGCTGTCACTGGCTTAATTTCACTTTCTTGTGAGAATAACAATGAAAACAATAAAAAAATTATCAAAATGAAATACATGTATTTTTTCATTGGGTTAATTTCACTTTCTTGTGAGAATAACAACAATAACAACAATAAACTGAAAAATTATCATCAAAATGAAATACATGTATTGTAGAAGGAAAAAAATAGGTCCTGCTGTCACTATAACAACAATAAAAACAATAAACTAAAAAAAAAAAATGGCTGTAGCAACCAGCGACCAAACGGCATTACGTTAGGAAGAAAATGGTAAAGGAACATTGACAGGTTATTCATCATTTTAGTTCCAGAAATCTAAGGAGTACGCCTGTTTGAGAACTCAGCCTGCATGCTCAAACGGTACTTGACACCCTTTCAAAATGTCCGCATAAGTTTCGGAGATAAATCTTCTCCTCAAAGTGTGGGACATCTGGGATCCGGAAGAGAGGGGGGTGTGAGAGCCACTTTCTGGAGGAAGGGGTGATGGCTGTGTACACAACCACGGTTGTCTGCAGGAGGGTTGCGGCGGCAAAAATTTCGACGTCGGACCCCCATGCCCTGGCCTGCATTGTGTTTTTCGTCAAGTAACTCGCAAGGTCACCACCAACATATCCGGCAAATGTTTTCTGGTTTTCAAGCATGAAATCTACCAGGATCTCCTTCAGGCGCCCGTGTTTGTCCTGAGTCCCGCAAAGCTCAAAGCTTAGTGCCCTATACAGACAGTTTCCGTCTCCAACAATGTTCTCCACCTGCGAAGGTGGGCGAAGCTGTTGCTTGATTTCTCTGTCGGGTAGATCTATGGGATATGGAAAGCCCAATCTTGAACATTGCTCTTTTCGCCAATGTTTATTAGTCGGGTGGAACTGATCTGGCTCAGGATTTTGTACCCTGGTGATTTTACATGTGTATGCATCATCTTCTTTTCTCGCTTCATCAGAGTTTTCTTCCACATTGCAGTTATTTCCTCCATTTCCATTGTCATCTTCTCTCCTTCCTTGCAGTCTTTCACCTTCATTCTTTCCTGTTTCTCCTCTGCAGGTCGATTCCATCCACTCCCCCACTCTTCTCTGCCCCCTACTCCTCGGCATTCACTCCTGAATCCTTTTTCTCTGCCTCTGTGTGCCTCTTCTCCATCCCTTCTCTTTTTCCTTGGCGTTTGCATGCTTTTCTCTTTCTCTCTTTCAATGAAATCATCCTCTCTCAAATCCGAATCATCTTTCGTTCCCCCTCCATGCCCTTCTCCCTTTCTTCCAAACCACCCATCCTTCCCTCCTGATCTTTCCGAATCATTCTCTGTCTTTTTTCTTTTCCGCCCTTCTGTTTCTCTTCTCGTTTCTGTCTCTTCGTCCTTGTTCCCCGCATTCTGCCCCCGCTCTTTTCCTTCATCTCCCTTTCTTTCGTTTCACCTGCTTTCTCATTTTAGCAATTTCCCCCCGTTTCTGTATTCCCTGCTTTCCCTCCCTCACTTCGATCATCTCCATCCTCCCCACCACTTGTTTTGAACCCTTCGCTGTCTTTGTCTTCTCTACAGTTCAGATTGTCACTCGAAGTTGAAGTAAAGAAATCTCTGATTTGTGTCTGATGGCGGGCATTCACTATGTGTTTCATCAACAGGTCATTAAACACATAAAAAGAATTGGTGACTGCATCGCCACACCCTGCCTGCACACAGTACAAGTTAATTTGTCTCACATAGCCTAACACTTCACCAACTGAGACTCTTTCTGCCTCTTTTTCGCTTGCTTCGTCTTCCTCTGATGAGTCCGTGGCCCCTGCTTCTGCAACATTTGATGCCGAAGTGGATGTAGCAGATGTTGAGAACGTTGGTGGGTCCGTTGTCGGCAAGTGGTCGTCCACACTGACGTACTCTTCGAGTGAAATGCCCCACTCTTTGCATAGACGTGTGAGGAGAGGCTAGATAAGAAAGATAAGATAATGTTGCTTATAGCCCAGCCGACCGCAAAGGGCCACATCAGGGCTGTCACGAGGAGAGGCTCTTGTTCTTCGTAGCTGGCTGCAGGAACAGGCTCCTGTGGTCGGTCTTCAGATCCAAGTTGGAAGCCGGCGTGGCGAAAACTGTTGCTGATTGTAGTGGGGGTCACTTTCTGCCACGACTGATCGATCAGATTGACAGCATCCCGCAGATCGAACTCAGGCCGCTGTTCTTTCGCCTTCACACTCCGTCGATCTGAGCAAGCATGCCGAGCACCATCATGCGTCGGTAGTGGACCTTTAAGTTGCGTATTATTCCAGTATCGCATGGTTGGAGCTTTGCAGTAGAATTCGCAGG
>CM031629.1:39080857-39148357 GCA_018398815.1 Conus ventricosus | reverse complement strand
CACACACACACTACCTCCACCACGACCCCCACCACCAACAACGACAACAACAACAACAACAATAAAAGGCAAGAAAAATAAACAAAAAACAAACGAAGAAAAAAAAAAAAGCGAAACGGAATAACCTGTGAACAACAAGCAAATGTGTGTTAAAGAAAGACACCAGTGTATGCCATTTTCACATTAGAAAGGCAAGACATAGTATTCAATGACAACAAGTACGGAAACATGGCATTCCGCTGCTAACAATCACCAGACCATTCCCTCGGTAATGCATACCACTGGACTGTACTCCATGACACACATATCACAGTGTGCTATTCCATAAACACTAACGTCACAGACGATAAGCCTGGCATTCTCCCCCCTTCCCTCTACTCTCTACCCCCAATTCCCAACCCAACCAGCCCCGTTCCCCCAACTCCAAAACATAAAACAAAACCACGGCACATAGCCAAAATGCATTAGCTAAACCTAAAACAAAGATCTGTGGAAACTAAAGCTGAATCCATAGCTGAATGACTGTCAGGGTAGTGAACTGTCAACTAAAGCTGAATCCATAGCTGAATGACTGTCAGGGTAGTGAACTGTCAGATTGTCAAACCCCTCAGTGTCAAACAAGAACACACAGAAGGCAGACACAAACTCAGTTCTACAGCAAGAGGCAGCACAGGCAGATATGGTGCCAGGTGGCGACATATATCTAAGGTATGGTGCCAGGTGGTGACATATATCTAAGGTATGGTGCCAGGTGGTGACATATATCTAAGGTACGGCGCCAGGTGGTGACATATATCTAAGGTATGGTGCCAGGTGGTGACATATATCTAAGGTACGGTGCCAGGTGGTGACATATATGTAAGGTATGGTGCCAGGTGGTGATATATATCTAAGGTACGGCGCCAGGTGGTGACATATATCTAAGGTATGGTGCCAGGTGGTGACATATATCTAAGGTATGGTGCCAGGTGGTGACATATATCTAAGGTACGGCGCCAGGTGGTGACATATATCTAAGGTATGGTGCCAGGTGGTGACATATATCTAAGGTATGGTGCCAGGTGGTGACATGTATCTAAGGTATGGTGCCAGGTGGTGACATATATCTAAGGTATGGTGCCAGGTGGTGACATATATCTAAGGTACGGTGCCAGGTGGTGACATATATCTAAGGTATGGTGCCAGGTGGTGACATATATCTAAGGTATGGTGCCAGGTGGTGACATGTATCTAAGGTATGGTGCCAGGTGGTGACATGTATCTAAGGTACGGTGCCAGGTGGTGACATATATCTAAGGTATGGTGCCAGGTGGTGACATACACCTCAGGTTGTAGTGTCAGGTGAAGGCAGACTGTTCAGGCAGATACAGCAGTGGGAGACCACCACCACTAACAGCGTCAGATGACCTGAGAGAGAGAGAGACAGACAGAGAGACAGAGACAGGCAGACAGACAGACAACAGAGACAGACAGACAGACAGAGAGAGAGAGAGAGAGAGAGAGAGAGAGAGAGAGAGAGAGAGAGAGAAAGACAGACAGACAGACAGAGATTTACTTACACAAACGCGGACGCCCACTTTTGCAGGTACACACATTGTACGTAACCTGAAAATGAAAGAGAGAGAGAGAGAGAGAGAGAGAGAGAGAGAGAGAGAGAGAGAGAGAGAGAGAGATGGACACATCCGCACCATCCACGTGACAGAGGACTCTTTTCCTGTGCACAGGAAGCCCCACTTCTGACAGGACACTGGCTCTGATGTCACCTCCTGGTACTGCCTTCGACCACACACAGGCCTGAGAGTGAGGGGGGGGGGGGGGGGGGGAGAGAGAAGAGTGTGCTGGGGTAGGGGTGTAGAAGACGGCAGGTTCTTCATAGACACACACACACACACACACACACACACACACACACACACACACACACACACACACACACACACACGTATGCACACATGCATGCGGTCCATGTGTACACCAACACACACACTGTGTTCCTTGGGCACTTCGCACATTATGCTCCATATGCACAGAGAGAGAGAGAGGGAGGGAGAGAGAGAAAGAGAGAGAGAGAGGGAGGGAGAGAGAGAGACAGAGAGGGAGAGAGAGAGAGAGGGAGGGAGAGAGAGAGAGAGGGGGGAGGGAGAGAGAGGGAGAGAGAGAGAGAGAGGGAGGAAGAGAGAAAGAGAGAGAGACAGAGAGAGAGAGGGAGGGAGAGAAAGAGAGAGAGGGAGGGAGGGAGTGTGAGATAGAAATGGAAGGGAGCCACAGTCTATTGAATGATATGTGTGTCTGTGTGCGTGTTGTGTGTGTGTGTGTGTGTGTGTGTGTGTGTGTGTGTGCGTATATATACTGACTTCCATAAAAAACGCGAAAGCAAAACAAGCTGAAGGTTAGGGGCGAATTTTATTGGTCACAATTGTACAGAGTGGAAGCGAGAATTCAACGTGATTTGATTTATTACACAGGTAATGTGTGAAAATGTCATCAGCAATATATCTTTGTGTGGAAAATCCAAGGTCACGTGACAAACCAGCTTGAAGTCCTAATACCGTGTGTGGCCACCATTTGCGTTGACAACTGCTTGACACCTGCGGCTCATTGAGTGGACCAGGTGGTTGATGCGTCCCCTTGGCACAACCAGCCCACACATGGACGATGGCCTGGTGAAGTTGAGCCGCTGTTGCTGGTCGTGGACGCAGGAGGTCCAACCGTCTGCCAAGTTCATCCCAAAAATGTTCTATTGGGTTTAAATCGGGACTGAGGGCTGGCCAGGGCAGCACATTGACGTTGTTATGCTGAAGAGATTGCTGGGTGGCCATGGCGGTGTGTGGTCTTGCATTGTCCTGTTGGAATGTCCAGTTTGGGTGTTGCGCAAAAAAAGGAACGACATGGGGTCTGAGCACCTGGTGGATGTAGCGCTGTGCATTGACATCCTGTCCGCGACCAGGACCAATGTTCTGAAAGATGACTGGTCCTATGGCGTGGTTAATGCCAATTGCACCCCATATCATAACGTTCGGGCCTCCCCAGGGGTTCCACTCTACCACACAGGAGTCAGCATAGCGTTCACCAGGTCGACGCCATATTCTGACACGACTGTCAGCCATGTCAATACAAAAACGGCTCTCATCTGAGAACCGTATGCATCCCCACTGCTGCCTGCGCCAGTTGATTTGGGCTTGTGCCCACTGCAGCCTGTCCTGCCGGTGTCTTGGTGTCAGTACCGGACCTCTGTGAGGACGCCTACATGCCAGCCCGTTCTCCTGAAGACGCCGCTGCACAGTGTTGAGCTGATTCGTTGCTGGAGATTCCCAGGCACCTGTCGAGCAGTGTTAGCGGCTGTTTGCCGCCTGTCCCGCAGATGGGTTCGAACAAAATGGCGATCCTCTCTTGGTGTGGTGACCCGAGGATGGCCTGGCCGGGGACGATCATCAGTGGTACCAGTGACTTGCATGCGGTGCTGCAGACGATAGATGGTTGAGATGTGGACGTTAAAGATGTTGGCGACCTGCCTGGCATCCACACCAGCCTCCAGATGGCCTAGGGCATGATTGCGTTCCTCTGCTCGTAGTCTTGGCATCTCTGTAGCGCTCAGACGGCAAGTCGTTATCTGAACCTTGTAGCGCGGCTTTATAAAGGCTGCATGCCTGCGTACTTGTCGCTGGTTACTTTGCTCTGCATGGTGTGCACGTGCCTCACATGCAGCAACCAGTTTGCCATTTTTGTTGACCCTCCAATGCCGGGAATGATGTGTTGCTCACACAATTTTTTCACTGCACGTGAGTCTTGGACCCAAACAACTTGCCACAATGGTTCAATATTGTATATTCACCCCTTTTCACCCGAAAAATAGCCTTTCAATTTTTCGCGTTTTATATATATATATATATATATATATATATTATATATATATATTATATATATATATATAATATATATATATATATATGTGTGTGTGTGTGTGTGTGTGTGTGTGTGTGTGTGTGTGTGTGTGTGTGTATGTGTGTGTGTGTGCGTGAGAGAGAGACAAAGAGAGGAGAGAGAGAGAGAGGCAGACAGACAGATAGACAAAGACTCATAGACAGAGACAGAGAATGGGTCACTGAGAGAGAGAGAAAAGGGGGGGGGGGGGTAGAAAGAGAGAGAGAGAGAGAGAGGGAAAGTTTGTGTGTGTGTGTGTGTGTGTGTGTGTGTGTGTGTGTGTGTGTGTGTGTGTGTGTTAGAGGGAGAGAGAGAGTGAGAGACAGACATATATGCAGAGAGGGACAGACAGACAGAAAGAAAGAAAGAGGCAGACAGACAGACAGATGGACAGACAGACATAAAAACACAAAGACACACAGAGAAACACAGAGACTGAGACAGAGAGGGATCCACAGAGAGAGAGAGAGAGAGAGAGAGAGAGAGGGGTGGGGTGGGGAGAGTTTGTGTGTGTGTGTGTGTGTGTGTGTGTGTGTGTGTGTGTGTGTGTGTGTGTTAGAGAGAGAGAGAGAGGGGGAGGGAGGGAAGAGAGTAAGAGACAGACATATGTACAGAGAGGGGAGACAGAAAGAGATAGCGAGATACAGAGAGAGAGACATAGGGAGAGTCATGGACTGCTCAGATGTGTGTAAGTATGTTTGTGCATTTGAAAAGTATGTTTATGCATTTGATAAGTATGTTTATGCATTTGAAGAAAACAAATTAACTAGTATGATGAATTAGAAAAGAACTCGGATCAGAACTAGATGAGATCATCAATAATAATTACCATGAGTAATGAATATTGTGAAATTAAAGGGGTTCTCACCCATTTTTACAAATCTATTTTGACCAAATACACGGTTTTGGTATGTGGTTGTATTGCGAAACCCAGCCCCGAATCATCCGCCTGTGCTCTCATCTGCAGTGAGAGCAGCATTTCCTGCGGACCGGGAAAGCGAGAGGCTGAAACAGGAACGAGAGCCTCGATTTCGATAAAAAGGGGGGGGGGGGGGGGGGGTGACGTAGAAAAGCCAAGCTGTGTCTGCTTGCGGAATTTCATCAGGAAATAAGCAAAGAGTAAGCGTTCATGCTTTTCCAGGTGCTTCCAGCCAGTTTAGGCGATTGTGGATAAATGTTGTCACCACAACCAGGAAAGATTTTGTTCTTCGGGACAGTTATCATGGCATTTGCTGTCGTCACTTTGAAGAGCAGTTTCCAAGACCAACATACCTGGAAGGTAAAGGTGGAAGCTGGAATTCGGGTCCGAAGACAGCTGAAAGAGGATGCTGTGCCAACTATTATAACAGAAAAATGTATTAAAGCACACTCTGTTCATTCGCCGGCTGCAAGTGCAAGCCTCAAACGCAACAGTGACACGGATTCTGTCAGGAGCAAGAGAGCCAAACTCAGAGACGTAAAGAAGGTAAGGTTTGTGGAATGAGGGGTTGATCTTTTTGTGTTTCATTTCATTCTCAGCGCATGGCTGGTTGTAAAGATAGTTGTTGGTTTTTTGTAGAGTGTTGGCATCAAACTGAAACATACATTGTTACTTTCAGTCACACATGCCAGAGTCATAGTGGCAGTCAGTCAGTCACATTGCCTGCTGTCACTGAAACTGTTGCATGTTTGTGATTAATTTCCCCCCCCCCCCCCCCCCCCTGCTGTTGCTGTTTCCAACAAAACTGAAGGTATGATTCTTATTAACAAGAAAGTGTCCATGTCCACAAATAAAAGCTTGTTGGACTCCGGTGAATAATAGTCTGGGTTTTTATTTTTCAGGACATTGCTGAACATCAGGCACCCCTGCAAGTTCAAGTTTCCGCCCAACAACCATATGCTTTAGTAGGTGAATTATTCATCAGTATTTGGATACAGGATGGTGACAGTGTGCATTTTAAGATATATGCAGGTGTGGTATGTCTGTATGCTATAAACTGCCCTGGTGAGTAAGAGAATAATGAGCTTAGATCTGCAGCTTAGATCTGATGTACGGCACGGCACGCATCAGTTTTTAAAATAACAGCCAGAATCTTTGATTGCAACATATTGTAAAAGACCCCTCAGATTCTAGTTGTTATTGTGGAACTTCAGAATTTAAGGGAGGGAGTGAGATTGAAAATGAAGAATGTAAAAAGTGTGTTGTGTGTGGGGGGGGGGGGGGGGGGGGGGACTGAAAGTGAACAGCTATTAAAAAGATTTCTACAGCAGGAAGAGAATTAGTGTGATGATGCAGTAGCTGACAAACTCCTGTTCAAAGGAAAAGGCGTTATCTGATAGATCTAAACAACTGATGGAAAATGTGGTGTATCACATAATCATTTTAAAGTTATTTACATACTATGGTAATGTGTGTGTGTGTGTGTGTGTGTGTGTGTGTGTGTGTGTGTGTGTGTGTGTGTGAACAGATGTATGCATGTGTATATCATGTACTATCTGTGTCGTGCGTGTGTGTGTATTCATGTACATAATATGGTCAACCTGTAAAAATAATGTCGAACTGCCTGGAAAGAAACACAAGCGTCTGATGGCGAGGGAGGTGGTCCTGTACAAGGAGCAGTAGATTCAAACTGGTACGGCTGAACTCCATACACTTCAGTGAAAATTTCACGTTCGATACCCTCTTTGTTGGAACTTGACTCGTAGCTGGGAGCATCTGCCATTATCGCCAGAAAATATACTGAGAGGCAAAGAAAACGCAATTCCATTGTCAACTGACAATTTTATTGAAATGAAACAAACACACATCAAAGCAAATACATGTGACAAAAGTGCGACCACTGTACATTAGTTTGCCTATAACAGGTGCACATTCGCCTGAAGTGAAGCCCATTTAGGCGCGACAGAAGGAATACACTGTCAATATCTGGTGTGTCCCCCTTGAGCACGAACACAAGCTTGCAAACGTCGGGGCATTGAAGCGCACAAACGACGGATGATACGGATCGGTATCACGTTCCAGTGATGCTGCAATGCTTGGGTGAGCTCAGCAACGGTAGTTGGGGGATTCTGCTGACCTTGCACACGTCGTCCAAGTTCGTCCCACAAATGTTCAATGGGATTCATGTCTGGGGACACGGAGGGCCACTGCATGACATCCACATTGCTGTCCCGAAGGAAATTTCGTGTGAGAACGGCTGTGTGGGGTCGAGCATTGTCCTGCTGAAACACTAGTCTGTTGCCACCATGCTGTCTCCAGAGAGGAAGAAGAACTGGCTCAAGAACAGTGTCAATATAACGCCTTGCCGTCAAGTTGCCTGGCACAAACACAAGCTCCGATCGAAATTGAGCATTTATGGCACCCCAGACCATTACTCCTCCACCCCCACAGCGATCTCGCTCAATGACACAGGGTTGCGCAAAACGTTCACCCTGACGTCGATACACACGATCACGGCCATCCGGGAAAGAGACATTGAACCGGGATTCATCCGAAAAAACAACATTCCCCCAAACCCTGTTCCCCAGAAAGCCACCTGCGGCAGCCCATCGCTGGCGTGCTAGTCGATGGCGATGGGTTAAGATCTGACCTTGGTATGGTCGACGTGCCCGTAGTCCTGCTGCTGCCAGACGCCGACGCACGGTACGGCTGCTGATTGGTCTTTCTCTAGTCCCAATAGTGTTGCAGGCTGTTTGTGCAGCTGGCTGGAAACGATTCCGGAGGTGCTGCGTGACAATGTAGCGGTCCTGTCGTGCCGTCGTCACACGTTGGACGCCTGGGCGTGGACGGTCGTTTACACTTCCAGTGTTTTGGTGCCGAGTCGCAAGACGGGTTATGGTTGATGGGTGTACATTGAAATGTTGTGCGGCGCCTGATGTGAGCAGTGCCTGCCCTCAGCATGCCAATGGCTTGATTTCTCTGGTCTGTAGTTAACCGCGGCATGGTGCGTACGAGTGTCAGTAAAACGCCAATGTGTGTTTTTATAGGGGACAGTCATGGGCTGTTTGCATGCAATCACAGTATGCCTGTGTTGCACGTGTTTTGCAGTTATCAGTAAAAGATGTGTTGGAGTGGTTTACTCATGACGTCATGAACCCAACTGTGCCTGTCAATACAGATCGTCGCAATACAACATACGCATGCTATGTTGCATGCCTCGTGCATAATTCACATTATTTTGGCTGAGGTGACATTTTTCGGGGACGAAATGGGGATTGCGTTTTCATTGCCTCTCAGTATAGTTGAGTTTTACGTCCTCATTGCGAAAGCTTTTAGGGACATGTCTTACATTCACGGTAGTCTTGGCATTTATACGTCACTTGCGGAATCCCCGACTCTCGTCTCTTTCCGTACTGTGCTCGGCAATCTCCGTGGCGAGTCACGATTTGGCTACTTTCACGACCCGAAACACGGATAGAAGTGAGTTCCAGAAGAAAAGTAACACGTACATCGAAACACGCTCGATCATACTTTTGAACAACCCAAACATGCTATTTAGGGGTGAGTACCCCTTTAAACAAAATCACAATCAACAGCCAGCAGGACTCTTAAGCAGTTTATGAATAATTGTGAACAATTGGACAGCACACGTTGTAGATGATAAGTGAGACGTTTAATGTCTGAAAGCCAGCCAAGCAAATACTGCTTCATTTGCTGTGAGTCCTGGGTGAGTTCCAAGGCTAGATGTGTGACGTCACAGGTAGGGTGTGGTTCACGTCTTCAGCCGGCACAGAAACAGGGACTCAGAGGAGTTCCAGGACCAGATGTGTGACGTCAGGTAGGGGGTGGTTCGTTTCTTCAGCTAGCATGAAGACAGGGTCATGGGTAAGCATACCAAGGCCCCCACATCTGACGTCAGGACAGGGGTGGCTCATGTGTTCACACATGATGACAGATGTCATCGGTAGGGACCATTTATCATAGGAAACCATGACCGGAAGGGGACAATTCAGGGAATGCGGACCATTGTTATAATTGTAGTTTCACTGAATGCCGCGCTAGGCCTTGGAATGGTCACACGGGTATTCTGGTGGTTTGCTGCCTGCCTCCTGTTGTGAGGTCAAGGCCATCATTAATTCTTGCCAAATTGGTGTTGTCTAAAGTTTAGTGCCAACTCTTAGGCAAGAGACAGAAACAGAGAGTAGAGGGGTGGGACAGACAGACAGACAGACAGATAAAAACAGAGATACAGTCAGACAGACAGAGACAAAGGGACAGAGTGACAGAGACAGACGGACAGAGAGATTGACAGAGACAGAGAGAGAGACAGACAGACAGATAGACACAGAAAGAGAGAGACAGGGAGCGAGAGACAGACAGACAGATACAGAGACAAAGAGAGAGACAGTAAAAGGCAGAAACAAAATCAGACAGACAGGCAGACTTACAGAAAGACAGACGGACGGAGACAGAACGAGAGAGAGAGAGAGAGAGAGAGAGAGAGGCGGGCAGTCAGGTCACAAGGACTTCCCTGTTGATCAACACATACCGTCTAGTCAGCTTCTGGCTGAAGTACATGATCGTCTCTATTTCTCTTATATTGTGATGTTAAGTACAATGTGTGTACGTGCAGAAGTGGGCGTCAGCGTGTGTGTAAGTAAATCTGTGTACACGTCTGCGTGTGTGTGTGTGTGTGTGTGTGTGTGTGTGTGTGTGTGTAACAATGAATGTATGTATACACGAAGAAGTATACATTGACACATGCGTTCGCGCGTGCGCCCTTCCGCTCTCTCTCTCTCTCTCTCTCTCTCTCTCTCTCTCTCAGAAACACACTCACACACACACACACACACACACACACACACACACACACACACACACACACACACACACACACACACTCACTCACTCACTCACGCACAGCTACTTGTGCATGCATACAGACATGAGAGGAAGCAGCACTGGTAGAAACTTTTCACCACCCTCTCCATCTACTCCACTCTCTCTCTCTCTCTCTCTCCTCTCTCTCTCTCTCTCTCTCTCTCTCTCTCTCTCTCTCTCTCTCTCTCTCTCTAACTGCCAACAGGACGTTGATAATGGTTGACCCACACCATGAGTCGAGGCCAGAGCTCACAAGCCCGGAGAAAATGGCCGCCTTTCAGGAAGCTGAGGACGGTAATCCCGCTGACCTGTACCACGTGTGGAGACCGGAACAAAAGTGTCCGGAAAAACATGGCGGCCAGCACAGTGTAAGGCCTCATAACCCTGCCAAACTACAATTACGTCCTGATAGCTAGTGACGTCAGTGACCGCACAGAATGCTTCCTGCTGATGATGGAACCAGTTTCCGTGCTGTTATCGCTCAACACCCAGCCGACAAAGCCAAAGTGGAAAGTCCAAGTACAAGGTTAGACACTGTTACAATGTCGGCGACACATACAGACAGAGAGAGAGAGAGAGAGAGGGGGGGGGGGGGGGGTAAGAGAAAGAAAGAATGAGGAGCAACTAAGAGAGAGAGAGAGAGAGAAAGAGAGAGAGACAGTGAGGGGGAGGAGAAAGGAAAGAAAGAATGAGGAGCAACAAAGAGAGAGAGAGAGAGAGAGAGAGAGAGAGAGAGAGAGAATGCAGATTGCTGCGTATGTCCTAAGTGGTGAATAACTAATTGTTGTTGTCAAAGTACTTGTACCAACTATTAACCACTAAAGGATGACAAAGCAGAGAGAGAGAGAGAGAGAGAGAGAGATGATAATCTTTATTTCCAAGGGTAACAGATAAGCAAACACATGCTTTTTTCATCCGGCCCTTGCCCCGTTAAGGGACTAAGTATGACTAGCGACTAAGACTTACAAAACTTTTAACAAACACACATATCTTCATAACATTAAAAAGTTCATCCATTAACAGTTAAGGCGTAGATGACTTTATAAGGAAGTCACTAATTGATTGATTGTGACCTGACGTCAATGGAATAACCCAGACTCAGTACTCAAGCGCTTTCTGTGGATCAGTGTAATTATAAACATTTATAAAGGGAGAGGGAGAGAGAGAGACAGACAGACAGACAGACAGACAGATAATCAAATAGACAGAGAGAAAGACAGAGTGAGAGAGACAGAAAGATAGACAGACAGACAGACGAAGAGAGAGAGAGAGAAGGACAGACAAAGTGAGTGAAAGACAGATAGAGAGACACAGACAGACATGCAGGCAGAGAGAGAGACAGACAGACAAACAGGCAGGCAGGCAGGTATGCGGACAGAGAAATAGACAGACAGTCAGAGGAAGACAGACAGACAGACAAACAGAGAGACAGAAGGACAGAGAGAATGTGTGGGTGTGTGGGGGGGGGGGGGGGAGACAGACAGACAGGCAGACAGACAGGCGGCAGAGAGAGAGAGAGAGAGAGAGAGAGAGAGAGAGAGAAGACAGACAGACAGACAGACAGAGACAGACAGACAGGCAGAGACAGTGAGAGGCAGAGACACAGAGGGAGGGGGAGAGTCTGGGTTATTCCATTGACGTCAGGTCACAATGCTTTCCTTGTTGGACAAGGGGAAGTGAATCACACTGCCAGTTCAACTGGCGGAGGTCTCTCTCTTCTCTCCTCTCTCTCTCCTCTCTCTCTCTCTCTCTCTCTCTCTCTCTCTCTCTCTCTCTCTCTCTCTCTCTCTTGCTCAGTGTAAGGATGTGTGCAATACGTACGCGCTAGCAAATGTGACTGTGTGTGTGTGTGTGTGTGTGTTGTGTGTGTGTGTGTGTGGGCGCGCGCACGCATGTGTGTGTGTGTGTGTGTGTGTGTGTGTGTGTGTGTTACGTGCATGTGTACGCACCTCAGTGTGTGTGTGTGTGTGTGTGTGTGTGTGTGTGTGTGTGTGGTGTGTGTGTGTGTGTGTGTGTGCGTGCGTGCGTACGTGCGTGTGTGCGCGTGCGCGCGCGTGAAAGAGAGTCTGTGTGTGAAGTGTGCACGCATGCGTGTGTGTGTGTACGTGCGTGTGTGCCTTTGTGTGTGTCTGTGTGTATGTATATGTGTGTGTGTGGTGTGTTTGTGTGCGTATATACATGCATGCGCGTGTGTATCTGAAACTATCAAACCCTGTCAGTCCACGTGCTTTGTGTTATTCCCTCTTCTCCTGACAGTGACGATTGTCTCTGTCTACCCTGGCGTAATGACAACCACTGAAAGCATTGAGATGGCTTCACAACAACTCCTGTCAGTTTGAGCCCAGTGTAATGTTCTCTCCTCCCTGACAATGACAGTTGTCTCTGTCTGTCCTGGCTATAGTAATGAAAAACCTCTGAAAGCTTTGAAATGGCTCCACAAAATCAAACCAGTTATTGTGAGTACTATGTGTGATTCTCTCATCCCCTGACACTGACAACGAGTTGTCTGTCCATCCTGAATTAATGGCCGCTCACATTTTAAGATCTTTCTGAAATAGTTGGAATCTCTCTAAAAATGACACCTCTACAAAGTCACTGTCCGTAACGGTGACAGCAGCACTAGACATGTACACAGTGTCACTGTCATTAACAGTAACAATACCCAATACACATGTACACAGTGTCACTGTCCTTAACAGTAACAATAGCACAAGACATGTTCACAATGTCACTGTCCTTAACAGTAACAATGCCACATGTCCACAGTGTCACTGTCCTTAACAGTAACAATACCACTAGACATGTCCACAATGTCACTGTCCTTAACAGTAACAATGCCACATGTCAACAATGTCACTGTCCTTAACAGTAGCAATGCCACATGTCCCCAATGGGCACTGTCCTTAACAGTACCAATGCCACATGTCCACAATGTCACTGTCCTTAACAGTAGCAATGCCACATGTCCACAATGTCACTGTCCTTAACAGTAGCAACAGCACTAGACATGTACACAATGTCACTGTCCTTAACATACAACAGCACTAGACATGTCAACAATGTCACTGCCCTTTAAATCATAAACAGCACCTAAACATGTCAACAATGTCACTGTCCTTAACAGTAACAGCAGCACTAGACATGTCAACATGTCACTGTCCTTGACAGTAACAGCAGCACTAACATGTCAACAATGTCACTGTCCTTGACAGTAACAGCAGCACTAGACATGTCAACAATGTCACTGTCCTTGACAGTAACAGCAGCACTAGACATGTCAACAATGTCACTGTCCTTGACAGTAACAGCAGCACTAGACATGTCAACAATGTCACTGTCCTTAACAGTAACAGCAGCACTAGACATGTCAACAATGTCACTCTCTTAAACAGTAGCAACAGCACTAGACATGTCCACAATATCACTGTCCTTAACAGTAGCAACAGCACAGACATGTCAACAATGCCACTGTCCTTAACAGTAACAGCAGCACTAGACATGTCAACAATGTCACTGTCCTTAACAGTAGCAACAGCACTAGACATGTCAACAATGTCACTGTCCTTGACATTAACAACAGCACTAGACATGTCAACAATGTCACTGTCCTAACAGTAACAAACAGCACTAGACATGTCCACAATATCACTGTCCTTAACAGTAGCAACAGCACTAGTACATGTCAACAATGTCACTGTCCTTAACAGTAACAACAGCACTAGACATGTCAAAAATGTCACTGTCCTTAACAGTAACAGCAGCATAGACATGTCAACAAGGGTCACTGTCCTTGACAGTAACAGCAGCACTAACATGTCAACAATGTCACTGTCCTTGACAGTAACAACAGCACTAGACATGTCAACAATCACTGTCCTTAACAGTAACAGCAGCACTAGACATGTCAACAATGTCACTGTCCTTAACAGTAACAACAGCACTAGACATGTCAACAATGTCACTGTCCTTAACAGTAACAACAGCACTAGACATGTCATCAATGTCACTGTCCTTAACAGTAACAGCAGCACTAGACATGTCAACAATGTCACTGTCCTTAACAGTAACAACAGCACTAGACATGTCAACAATGTCACTGTCCTTAACAGTAACAACAGCACTAGACATGTCAAGAATGCCAAAATATGTGTGTGTGTGTGTTTTTTGTGTGTGTGTGTGTGTGTGTGTGGTGTGCGTGCGTGCGTGCGTGCGTGCGTGTGTGTTGTGTGTGTGTGTGTGTGTGTGTGTGCATGAGGTGGGAGGAGCTATGGTTTGCGCGTGCAGGACATGTGAGTGATGACTGGCTGTGTGCAGGGTCGTAGCTAAGGACGTTGACGTCACACCCTGCAACCTGCATAAATAACCAGCAGGCAGGCCTGGGGCCCGCCAGTGGACGTTTGACGTGGAGTGTTACGTGCAGCCATCGTCACTTCTGATAACTTCCTCAACCAGCCAGTGGATATATATACCAGAACTGAGCGTACAAAAAATCGGTAGGTTTCTTCCACTGTTCAAGTTTCGTCCTCTGCTCACAGTGTATGTGTTATGTCACTGTTTATGTTCATAGCTCAATAGTAGAAACGTTTTGTTCAGCTGACAACGCCAGTCTGAGTGCATGAGTTAAGATGTAAATGATATAATAACGATAATTATAATGAAAATAATAATAATGAAAGTAACAACAGTAGTAGTAGTAGTAGTAGCAGCAGCAGCAACACCAGTAGTAGTAGTAGTAGTAGCTTTTGTTGTTGTTGTTGTTGTTGTGATTACAATAATAAGAAGAGAAGAAGAAGAAGAAGAATATTCGATGCATGCGGGACAGAAATTATCATTTGGGACCCTGGTACTTTCAAAAGTTTAGGAATGTTGTTTTCCGCCGATGCCACGAGTATTACAAAGATTAACTTCGAGGATAAGCTTCTTCCAATAAAAAGAATTTTGAATTATTGGAGTAAGCAACAATTGACATCATTTGGGAAAATAACAGAAATCAAACCTTGGTTCTGTCAAAAATTGTACATTTGTTGATTAATTGCCTGACCCCCCAGAAGATTTCGTTGCTGCATTGGAAAATGAGTTGATACTATTGTTGTGGACTGAGAAGCAAATCAGGATTAAGAAAACTGTGGTGTTTAAACAATACAGTGAAGGAGGATTGAGAATGGCCAGTATCACATCATTTTGACCTCCATGAAAATAAGTTGGCTGAGAAGACTTTTGGATGAATCTGAGTGGAATGATTTTACAATTAATGTGTTCCCAGAGTTAGCAAGGTTAAGACAAGTTGGTGCTGAGTATGGAAATGTGGTTTCAAGGAAAGTTGATAATTTGTTCTGGAAAGATGTAATGAAACATTACAAAAAAAAACAAACAACAACAACAACAAAAAAACATATCTGAAATCCTGGCCAATGACAACTCATGAGTTCATGGCAGAGTGTATTCAATACAATGTTCATATACTGAGAGACCGAAAGGTGGTGTACTTACAAGAATGGTGTAATCATAATATTTGTGTGTGTGAAACAGTTGATAAATACGGATGGTACCTTCATTACTTACAGTGAATTTTTGATTAGTTATCCCAATGTTAGAACAAACTCTTTCATATACGAAGGCGTTTTGAATGCATTGCGAGCTTATTGTCAAAAGCTGAACAGTTTTGACTAATAGCTATAAAACCTTAGAGAATAAAACTTGGTCCTGAATTAAGAAAGGTGGTAAATTCATGCAGAATATGTTGAGTGAATACGGAATCATCCCAACTGCTGTTTCCAGTTGGAATAATTGGTTTGAGGATCTAAATTGGAAAGACATTTTCTCACACTGTTATAGAAGATTTAGTGATGTGCAATTGAGATGGTTTCAAATCAGACTGCTACATAAATTACTTCCAATCCAGAGATTCTTGTTCCTGCGTCGTTTAGTAAACTCTTCTTTATGTAATCTTTGTGAGCAAGAAGAGCAGACAATTTCTCATATGCTGTTTGACTGTCATATTACACATCAATATTGGATGAATTTTCAGCAGTTGATGACTCTGAAATGTTCACATTGTCATCATTTAGTGATTGACAAAGAACTTTTATTGTTTGGTGTAAAGCAGAATATACGGACAGACACAGTTTTTGATTTCATCATTTTATTTGCGAAATTGCACATATACAAAAATGTAAATTGCTAAATGCACAACCACATGTGCAAACATTTGTTACATTGTTGAAAGGTGTATATTACTTAGAACGTTACATCTCAATTATAAATGGAACTTGTGCACAATTCGAACGAACATGGCTTTTGTACAAGACGATTCTCGATTAGTTTGAATGTCAGAATTCAAAATAGAACATATGCATTTCATCTGTAAACTACCAGTACCACATTCATCAAGATCTACTTCAATTGCGTGTTTTTGAAAATGGTTGATACATAATCATGTTTGATTTGTATTTGATATGAGAATGCTAATGGATCCCACCCCATCCCATACCCTTATCCCCCACCCCCCCCCCCCCCCCCCCACCCCCAAGGCCCTGGTCCCCCTTTTGTTTTGTGTTCAAGAATGTATGATTGTTCGATTGCCTTTTTTTTGTTGTGTGTGTGTGTGTGTGTGTGTGTGTGTGTGTGTGTGTGTGTGTCTGTGTGTCTGTGTCTGTGTGGTTTTTGGGTGTTTTTTGTTGTTGTTGTTGTTTTTGTTTGTTTTGGTTGTTGTTTTATTTTGGGGGGGGGGTTGCTTTTTTTTGTAATCAATTGTTATGTATTTTTTTTTGTATTGTATGTGTGTCTGGAAAATGATTTGATATTTAAAAAAAATGTTCATTAAAAAGAAAAGAAAGAAAGAAGAAGAAGAAGAATTTTTTTCTTATAAACTTACAACTTTCTATTAGCCGTATGTTTTAAGTAATGGTATCATGAGCTCTTAAAAAAAAAAACCACGGCGGTTGAATATTTAGTCCATTGAACGCAACAAGCGTGTCTTTTCGATCTTGAATATAGCGAAACAAACACACGGGCGAACAGTAACACATACAGGCAACCTCAGTTTGATTGGTGTGAACAGAAATCTTAAACGTTTATATGTGCTTGTTCATTTCTACAGTTTAATTAGTGCTCTGTATATGTGTCTGGTACGAGTTATATAGGTAAACTTAGAACATCCTTTTAGGGGGTGTCTCCTTGTGTGTTCTGTGTGCTCTGTGCTGTCATTTCTGTTTGTTCTGTGTGCTCTGTGCTGTCATTTCTGTTTGTTCTGTGTGCTCTGTGCTGTCATTTTTTATGTTTGTTCTGTGTGCTCTGTGCTGTCATTTTTTATGTTTGTTCCGTGTGCTCTGTGCTGTCATTTCTGCTGTTTGTTCTGTGTGCTCTGTGCTGTCATTTCTGCTGTTTGTTCTGTGTGCTCTGTGCTGTCATTTCTGCTGTTTGTTCTGTGTGCTCTGTGCTGTCATTTCTGCTGTTTGTTCTGTGTGCTCTGTGCTGTCATTTCTGTTTGTTCTGTGTGCTCTGTGCTGTCATTTCTGATGTTTGTTCTGTGTGCTCTGTGCTGTCATTTCTGCTGTTTGTTCTGTGTGCTCTGTGCTGTCATTTCTGATGTTTGTTCTGTGTGCTCGTGCTGCATTTCTGCGGTTTGTTCGGGGCTCGTGCTGTCATTTCTGTTTTTGCGGGTTTGGGTTTTCTGGGCTGGGGTGCTGAGGTTTGTCTGTGTGCCTGTGCGTCATTTTGTGTTTGTTTTTCCCCGTGTGCTTTTGGGCGGGGCCTTGCTGATTTTGTTTCGGGCTCTGTGCTGCATTTTGCTTTTTGTTTGTGTGCTCGGCTGTCATTTTCGTTTGACTGTGTGCTCGGGCCCTTTCTGATTTTTGTTCTGTGTGCTCGTGCAGCCATTTCTGCTGTTTGTTGTGGTGCTCGTGGATTTTGTAGGTGACTCTTTTAAAACAAAAAAATTGATTAGGGCGCACACGGCGGGGTGTGGACTTGTTCTTATTTTTGAATTTTGTTTTTTTAAATTTGGGGTTTTAATTGGGCAGATTTTTTCAACTATTCTTAATAATCTATGCAAAGCGAGACGCGCAGGCGGAAATCAAAAAATCTTAAAAAAAGTTAGCAAACCCGCCCAGAGAACGGGACAAACGAGTCACAAGACAAAACCCCGCGTTTTCACCTTTCTTGTAGGTGAAAAAAACGAAAAAAACAACGAAAATTCATTAGTTTGATCGCTTCGATCGCTTGGGGTTCACGCAAAAAAGCTTTGAAGAAACGAGGCTGTTAAGGGAAATAGTGAGTAAATAAAAGTCTAATGAGATACAAATATTAGTAGAATACAAATAAGGGGCAAAATAGGGGGGGGGGGGGGAGAAGGATAAACGGTGGTCAAAAGAGGGTATGGGAAAAAGGGGGTAGGGAAACACAGGGTTCGGGAAAACACCCCCAGAGCAAGGCGATTGTGATTCAATGGTATGGTAGTATCAAACAACAAAGCATTATGTTTTCCGTTATTGTGACAGGGTGGCCTCCCCCCGGGGGGTTGAAACTTGCCGGGCGAGGGCGGTGGTCCGGATTTTTAGGCTTTCTGACGGGGCAAAAAACCCCTAAGGGTTATTGTGAACACTGCTAGGCCTTTAGAAAATTTGCTGATGGCCAAGCATTACGTGGGGAATTGATCCCCCTGGTGGGGTCTCCCAGGGCAAAAAGGGTTTTGGATGGGGGCCCGAAAAATAGTAACCCCCTTTTTCCTTTTGTTTTTTTTTTTTCTGCCTTCCTTATTTGGCCCTTTTTCTATTTTGCCCCCCTTCAAGTTTTCTTTTTCCACTCTTTTCTCCTTGGGGTTCCTTAAGACCCGCCGCTTTCCGGCGGTCGCCTGGTGGAGGGGGATGAGATCCGGGTTTGAGAGGGCCAGCGCTCTCAACACTCTTTTTGGGCTCGGCCCCTTCCTAACGGGGGTAAAAATTTGGCCCGGGGGGACAAATCCCCCCCCCTTCTTGGGGCGGGTCAAAACGGCATTTCTGGGGCCAAAGGGTAACCCCAGTGCTCACTCCTTTTCCCCCGGGAGTTGAGCATAAAGGGGGGGATGGGGTTTGGGTAGGTTTTTGTCTTTTGTATTCCTTGAAGCCGGGAAAGGGGGTCAAGATAGGATTTTGGCCCGGGCCCCCCTTATTGGCCCCAAGGGGGGGGTAAGGGAGAGATAAATTTTTGCCTATAAATATGTTTTCCTTAAAAATCACCCCCCCAAAAAAAAAAAAAACCGCTTTTCGAAAAGGGTCGCCCAAGGACCCGAGGAGACTTGTTTTGAAAATGAAAAAAGGCGTTGTCAGGATTTTGGTCTTCTGGTTGTCAGGGAAAGGAAGGAGCAGGAAAAACCTTTTCTGACTACCCTTTGAAATACAAAGGGTTTCCAAGTAGCAGGAAACCCCAAGCCCTAAAGCGTCGAAGGGCCCCTTTCTCACCAGGTAAAAGAAAAAAAAACATGCAGCTGCTGAAAGACAAAGCTTGTAGACCGAAGACCCGGGCCCCCCCATAAACAGTGAATTCCTTAAGGGGTCTTCGATCCCAATTTTAAAGGGGATCTCAGGGCAGAGAAAAAGCGGAACGGGCATCCGGGGTGGACAGGGTATAGGGGCAGTAAAAAAAAGGTGCAGAAAGAGTGGACCCAAACCCCTTTTCGACTTTGAAACCCGTGCTGCCTCCTGTCGTCAAGGGTGGGATTTCTGAATGTCCGTATAAAAATGAATTTCCGCTCCAATGCGTTGCTTCAAACCCAAAGTTTGGCATAAACCGTGTTCGGCGGGAGTGGTGGGGTTTTTGAAAGGGAAACCCCATAGGGCCTGAAAGGGCATGTGCAAACGCGGGGGCACCCCCCCTCCTCTTCACGCAACTGCCCTGTTGGAAAACAAGAGTCAACCACCCAAAGGGGAAAAACAAAAAGAAACTCTTTTTTGAACCCCGCAGGCAAGTTTGGCATCAGACGCCAACGCATCTTCTCCCTTTGGGCGTAAAAAAAGTATCGACAGTTCAGTCTGTGCCAACGACGATTTACTTTTTTAAAAACTTCCCCGGGAAAGAAAAAACTTTGGTGGAAGAGGTCCACCACCCCCCAACCCCACAGTGAATCCCCCGGGTGGAGGCAAAAAATCCGCCCCCCCCTCGACCCCCAGCGTTAAACATTGTGGGGGCAATTAAAAACCGCCCCCCCGCAACTCAAATTTCCCTGGTCCATGCCCGTGGGGGCAGGGAGTTAAACCCCAGGTGGAGAGGGGGGAGAAGGAAGAAATCCCCACCCCCAAAATTGCCCTACCTTTCCCCAAAACCCAGCCTTTGTCCCCTGCGGGCAGTTGAAAAGGGGCAAAACCACACCCCAGTGAAACTACAAAAAAAATTCCTCCATTAAAGGGGACGTTAAAGGGAGATCCCTGATTCCGCTTTCCCTTGCACCATGGAAGTACAATTTTCCCTTGGATACCCGTGGACTAAATTCCAAAATTTGAGGACCAGCCGTGTATCTCAAAAACCTTCCGCGGGGTCTTGGGAAAACCCCAAACAAACCAAAAACCCTTTACTTTTTCTGGCTTAATTTTCTTTCGAAACCGCAAAAAACCACCACTTGGGGACTGTGGGGGGGTGTTCCCTTTCCTACAAAAAACTTTGTTGTATAGTCCCGTCACTCTTTTACCCCCCTTAGGCTGTAGCTGCGAGAGTCACTTCCACAAACGTGACAATTGTTCCCTTTTTACTTCGCCCCGGTTTGTCTCAGGACGTCAGTTGATAAAAGAATTTCCTCGACCTTTTTTGCTTGGTGTAAAGGTCACAATCCTTTGGGTAGTGGGTCTCACCCAGAGGTCGGATGAAGATTTTTTTCAGACTTGATTTGTGTTGTCTAATGAGGGTCTCAACTACCCCCTTTCTCTTTTCACTTGTGTTTAAGTCTTTTTGGCCCCCTCAGGGCCCCGGGATATGGTGGCTTCCATGACGCGAGGGAATGCCATTTCCCCTGTCCTTCTACAACCTGTAAAACTAACACTCTCTGCTCTCAATTAAAATTTTTAAAATAAAGCAACTGGGATTATTTCACCCACATTTCAAAAGAAAGGACACTGATTTTTTTCAGAGTCCAGACCCGCAGAATCTCTACTAAAACATGACAAAGTGCTAAAGCCTTATTCCCGGTCTTGTAAATTCAAAAGCCCAAAAACCTGGTTTTGACGAATGCCAACAAATTCAAAATTTTGAAAACGGTCAGGCAGGGATACCAAACGACCTTTGGGGCCCAAAGCCCACCCCTCAAAACCCCGGTAAATCAAGACACACTTTTTAAAACGTAACCGGTTTGAGAAGTTTCTCCAGGGTGACACAAAAAAATCTAAAAAAAAGGTGGAACATCATTAGAAATCAAAGGGGAAAAAAACCTTCCCCCCTGTGAAACCCCTTTAAGTTTTCGGATCTTTTAAAAAACAGAAAAGAAAGCAGTTGCTAATCTGTTGCTTAACCATTTAAAAGAATTCCCCCTTTTAAAACATCCTTTTTCAAACAAAACCCCAAAAGAAAAAACTCCCCGCAATTTTTTCCCCAACATGGAAAACTACAACTTCCTTTTAATTTAAAAAGCAAATCTGCCCTTTTTTCTTGCAGGGTTCCCCCAGGTTTAAAACAACATTTCAATATTGAAAAATCTTGCAAGAAAATTGAAATCCCGTACAGTATACAACCCCGTGGTACAGGTTGCTTTTCCCCCCCCTCTGGCGGACAGCTCCTTATTCCCCTCCCCAAACCTGGAAAGATTTTTTAATCCCTTAACAAACCCCCTAGCTTTTGACCCCTGTGTCGTAAAATGAGGAAAAAAAGGGCTTTCTAGGCTCATGTGGAAATCGAAACGATGGCCTTTTTGGGAAAGAACGTGTGGTTTCCGCAACACGATACATTGCTTTGATTCGCTGGAAATTTCTTAGGGCGCTTTTTTTAACAGACGATGCGTGGGATTTTCTTTTGACTTGGGGAACCTACGAACCCCTGGAAGGGGGATACTTAGGGCCCACACTGGGTTTTTGAGGAATTCCGCTTTTTATTCAAAAATTTTTTGGGAGAAAGAAAATTTTCAGGTCCGGTTGGGACCCCTCCTGAGCCAGAGCAGGGTTGGTGTTCCACAGGGGGGGCATCATCTCCCGCCCTCTTTTTATTTAAAATCAACAACATGGAAACATTTTCAGGGGCAGATGTCAGTTTGTGGGGATTTTGGTTACCAACGGAACCGTACCCCAGTGTCCCCGCGGGCCCCGCTTTTCGAAAAAAAAATCCATCGGGGGGCGGATGAAAAGTTTTTCACCTTTTTCGTACAAAAAACCCCTGTATTCCCTTCCCTAATTCCCCCATTTTTTCCAGATCCGGAATTCAAATAAAATCTCCCCTTAGGTTTTAAAAGGCCAAATTTTGGGGGTCATTTTTGACCAAAAAAATTTCTCACATATTAAAAACCCCCCAAAAAATGCTTGCCAAAAGGGCCCGAAAATTCTGCGGGGCGTAGCACACCGACTGGGCGTGATAAAAAACTTGTTTTCACTTCAGAGCCCTGGCCGTTCCCAAAAATGGACTACGGTTGTGCTGTGTACGTGCAAACATCTTTTCCTCAACTCTTGGGCCCTAAACCCCCCAAGGTTGTCTCGGGTTTGGGGGGGGTTCCGCACCCCCCCGTGTACCCTGTACCAGAGAGGTGAAACCCTTCAGTCCAACCCCAGGCGAACTGCTTTGAATTATTACATCCGACTGTTCCAGAACCGCGAACCTGCTATACGTGTTTTTGACCCTCCCCAAAGTAAGTTTGAAAACAAAAACCCAAATGTATTCCGCCGTTTGGCTTTGTATCACCTCAGTGCGGAATGGGTTTAAAAACCTGGGGTAGTTTTGATTTTTCCAAATTTTCCGGTCAAACCCCAAGGACCTTTTTTTACACCAGAGATTTTTTGTCTCGCGCTTTTGAAGGGTTCCCGCCTTTTGGGAACAAGGGTTTTATGCCAGCTTGTTCCCAAAACCATCCATCAAAAAATTTTTTTACTGACGGTTCCAATCTAGGGGGGGTGCCTTGATATGCCTGGGGCCCTTCAGATATTTTGGGGAAATATACATTCAGAGCTTCTTCTATTCTCTGAAAATTTTGCCAGTATGGGTTTGAAGATAACTCCCATTTTTCGAGAGGGGCTTTCGGTTCTGCGGGTTCGCTGTCGCTTTGGAGGGCCCTTGTGCCCCAACCTTTAGCATCCAGAACTTTTCTTTTTTTTAAAATTTTTTTCAATTAAGGGGGACGGTTTCAACTTACCTTGTTTGGGGTTTCCCGCCATGTTGGCATCGGGGGGAACGAAAAGGGTTTACGTTTTTCCAAGAACGCCCAAAAAGAGAAAATGTCCAACATTTTATCCCCGCTCGAGTGAAAACCCCAAAAAAAACGATTATTGAGGACCTTGGCAGGAGGATTGGGAAAACCCCGACGAAAAATAAACTTTCAGATCCGTCCAAACCCTTTAAAAACTTTCCCTCCCGTGGGGGTCTAAAGAGGAAAGGTTTGGGCCCGGGGACCCGGCCATTCGAAATTTTTCCCATTTTTACCTTTTTTAAAAGTAAGAAGCTGGGGCACCATTTATGCACCAAAAATCACAATGAAAAATGTACTTTTTGAGTGTGGGATTGCACGATTGAACACAAACATTTTAAAGGGGAGCCATGAAGACCTGTTCAGGGGGGTTCCCCCCCTAGTATCCTTGGGGTTTTTGAGAGTTTTAACATTTTTTTTTGGTTAAAATTTAGCAGAAGGGTTTTTAACAGGGTTTCGGTTCGTTTGTAGACGATGTCATTTTAAGAGATGTGTGAAAGTTTTTTTTTTTTTTTTTTTTTTTTTTTTTTTAAAATGACTGGTGAGTTGATTTTAACGTGGTGACAGCCCTGATGTGGCCCTCTGCGGTCGGCTGGGCTATAAGCAACATTATCTTATCTTATCTTATGGTGTGACCTTCATTAGTGCTGCTGTCTCTGCCAGTTATTGTGACATGTTCTGACCTTCATTAGTGCTGCTGTCTCTGTCTCTGCCAGTTATTGTGACATGGTCTGACCTTCATTAGTGCTGCTGTCTCTGCCAGTTATTGTGACATGGTCTGACCTTCATTAGTGCTGCTGTCTCTGCCAGTTATTGTGACATGTTCTGACCTTCATTAGTGCTGCTGTCTCTGCCAGTTATTGTGACATGTTCTGACCTTCATTAGTGCTGCTGTCTCTGTCTCTGCCAGTTATTGTGACATGTTCTGACCTTCATTAGTGCTGCTGTCTCTGTCTCTGCCAGTTATTGTGACATGGTCTGACCTTTATTAGAGCTGCTGTCTCTGGTGCTGCTGTCTCTGTCTCTGCCAGTTATTGTGACATGGTGTGACCTTTATTAGAGCTGCTGTCTCTGGTGCTGCTGTCTCTGTCTCTGCCAGTTATTTTGACATGTTCTGACCTTCGTTAGTGCTACTGTCTCTGCCAGTTATGCAATTACCACACTTGGTAATCTCAAGGTGAAAAGTGCGTCTCAGAGATCTAGTATCTCAAAGACAGCGTGCACACAGTTCCTTTTTTGAAGCCCACAGGTCACGTTCATATTGAAAACGTGCATCATCAGTGTGACATAACATAGTTATGTAATATGCACGAACTTTTACCTTATTCATATGGTCCATCTTACCTCTGTACGTAGTGATGCATTAATTCATATTGTCATCATTACCTGGTAGAAATGGCATTAAATGGTCTGATGTAGACAAAATTTTGCTCGGTATTTGTTATAGCTTTCGCATATAATGTCAGTTAACATGTCTTTTATCACATATGATGCAGTAATTGTAAATGTTCATAACATATGAGAAAATGGCAATAATGTAATATTGGATTTATTGCAGCCTTTAAGATTCAGCGACATCTTCATGCATGGAATAAATGACAAAATCAACAATATTATCATTTTGACATGTTTGATTACGTTCGCACTCTTGCTTACAGAGAAATATACTGACTGTGTCTGTGTGGATGTTTTTCCGCACAAAAAAGATCATTCGTTCATTTGCCTATTTACTCTCTCTCTCTCTCTCTCTCTCTCTCTCTCTCTCTCTCTCTCTCTCTCTCTCTCTCTCTCTCTCTCCTCCCACACACACACACACACACACACACACACACACACACACACACACACACACACACCACACACAACCTCCCAACCACCCGCTCTCTCTCTCTCTCTCTCTCTCTCTCTCTCTCTCTCTCTCTCTCTCTCTCTCTCTCTCTCTCTCTCTCTCTCTCCAGCATTATGTATTGCTCTGTGTTTACATTGATCAGAACTTGGAGATCTACGAAAACTGAAAATGTGACATGACCTACAAGCTGTCTATAGCATACAACTTTGACACAAGGATTATATGAGTAAACATTCATTATAAGCCTATGTGATGCCACAAAGCTATGGACAGGAGTTCTCTTGTTATCACCTAAGCAATCAGCTGTTTAGATATTGAGCATTGAACAATGGACATTATTGTGTGTCTCAAGACTGATTTTTCCGAGGCATTTGAATAATTTAAAAGATGATTTGGAGAAGAAAAAAAACACAATTTCCTTTCACTTCAGAAAAAAAAAGTACAGATATAGCAGAAGTCTGTATTTTGAATGTCAGCTAATGTCTATGAATGAAGACAGCAGATTTTCTACAGTTGTTTGAACTGCTGATGAACGCATTGCTTGAAGTTGTGTTCGACTTGCTTCCCCTGTTGGTTAAGGCAGCCAGCTTCATAGCTGTGAAAATCCTGCGGCACTGTTGTGCGTGTGGTTAGGCTCATGTCATCATAAATGTGAAGATCCTGCGACACTGTTGTGCATGTGGTTAGGCTCGTGTCATCATAGCTGTGAAGATCCTGCGACACTGTTGTGCATGTGGTTAGGCTCATGTCATCATAAATGTGAAGATCCTGCGACACTGTTGTGCATGTGGTTAGGCTCGTGTCATCATAGCTGTGAAGATCCTGCGACACTGTTGTGCGTGTGGTTAGGCTCGTGTCATCATAGCTGTGAAGATCCTGCGACACTGTTGTGCATGTGGTTAGGCTCGTGTCATCATAGCTGTGAAGATCCTGCGACACTGTTGTGCGTGTGGTTAGGCTCGTGTCATCATAGCTGTGAAGATCCTGCGGCACTGTTGTGCGTGTGGTTAGGCTCGTGTCATCATAGCTGTGAAGATCCTGCGGCACTGTTGTGCGTGTGGTTAGGCTCGTGTCATCATAGCTGTGAAGATCCTGCGGCACTGTTGTGCGTGTGGTTAGGCTCATGTCATCCATTTCCACCGCCACACAGTGGCGTGCTTTTCAGAAAGATGGAGCAGTGAAATTTCTTCATGTTCACGTTACAGCACACAGTACAAAACAGCCTGCCTTCCCAGTATTCAGGCCAGGGGAATAGTTTAGGCTTACCCATGCTCATTCTCCACTGAGTTTTTATCTATTATTTTGTTTTTGTTTTGTTTGTTTTTGTTTGTTCTTTGAACTGGCAAAGAAAAAAAAATTTGCTCGGACCAGTGCTTCCAGTACCACTCACAGACTACATGTCGTACACTGGAAAGCAGACAAGAGCGTGTATTCAACTCCATGTTGTATACTGGAAAGCAGACAAGAGCGTGTATTCAACTCAATGTTGTATACTGGAAAGCAGAGACGAACGTGTATTCAACTCCATGCTGTACGCTGGAAAGCAGACAAGAGCGTGTATTCAACTCCATGTTGTATACTGGAAATCAGAGAAGAAGGTGTATTCAACTCCATGTTGCACGCTGGAAAGCAGACAAGAGCGTGTATTCAACTCCATGTTGTATACTGGAAAGCAGAGAAGAACGTGTATTCCACATCATGTTGTACACGGGAAAGCAGAGAAGAGCGTGTATTCAACTCCATGTTGTACACTGGAAAGCAGAGAAGAGCGTGTATTCAACTTCATGTTGTACACTGGAAAGCAGAGAAAATGAATCCAACGGTCAAACTGTCCACTGCAGCTGTGGCCTTAAAGGCCTGCTGTGTTGTTGTTATGAAGGCCACTACCCTGCCGGCCACAGCAGAGTGTGTAAAGGAAGTCACTCCCGCTGCCTCCTTTACTACTATGTTGTTGTTATGAAGGTCACCAGCCTGCCAGGCACAGCAGAGTGTGTAAAGGAAGTTACTCCCGCTGCCTCCTTTACTACTATGTTGTTGTTATGAAGGCCACAACCCTGCCGGCCACAGCAGAATGTGTATAGCAAGTCACTCCCGCTGCCTCCTTTACTACTATGTTGTTGTTATGAAGGCCACAACCCTGCCGGGCACAGCAGAGTGTGTAAAGCAAGTTGCTCCCTCTGCCTCCTTTACTCACGAGACCCAGACAGAAAGGCAGACGACGACCAAGCAATCATGATACAGGACATTCGCTAGCGGAGATTCCATGCCTCCCTGGACCTGCTCGTTTTAATTTCAATGCATCCAGGGATTACCTCTGAATTTTTTCCCCTGCTTCCTGTGCATACAGGATGCAGGGATGTTTTAACTGAATAGCCCTGCACACTAGCAAACACACATACGTACGCACGTACGCACGCGCGTGTGCGGACGCACACACACACACAGACACACACACACACACACACACACACACAACACACACACACACACACACACACACACACACACACACACACACACACATGCACTCGCACTAGCAAGCACACACACACACAGAGGCACGCACGTACATACACGCGCGCACACACACACACACACACACACACACACACACACACACACACACACACACACACACACAACACACACACACACACACTCCATTGTTTTTCTTCCAACCAAAATGTCGCACACATAAGCCACAGACACGCCCGATTCACTTTGAAATACGTTGCTTTTGAAATCTCATCTATCTGTTTCATGATCCATATTGTATACACTTTGGAAACCTTATCTGTCCGCTATATCTCATCTGCCACATAACACATATTTTTCCCACTTTAAAAACCTCACGGGAAAAAAATCTTTCACCTTTGATATCTCATCTATCACTTAATACATAGTTTAACCATTTTAGAAGCCTCATCTATGTGTTACATAGTATGTATCTATATTCACTTTAGAAACATCTATCTCTCAGATGGCACATATGCATCCACTTTGTAAGTCCCATCTATCGGTTACATAATACATACGCATGTCCACTTTAGAAACCTCTTCTTTTTTCCCATTACACACCTGTATTCACCTGGGAAATCTCATCTCTCTGTTATCCAATAAATATTTGTTTTCACTGTGTGATGCTGACTCTGAGTGTACTTCTGATCATCACATTGTGCCCCTTATGTTGGTTTCAGACTGAATCATGGCCAGCAGCCAGCAGCAGGTATGTGTGTGTGTGTGTGTGTGTGTGTGTGTGTGTGTGTGTGTGTGTGTGTGTGTGTGTGTGTGAGTGTGATTTTGCACTGTTCTTGCTATTCTCTTTGAGTGATGTATGTGAGTATACGCTTTGTGTGCATGCTCTCTCTCTCTCTCTCTCTCTCTCTCTCTCTCTCTCTCTCTCTCTCTCTCTCTCTCTCTCTGTATCTGGGAGGTGTGTGAAAAGCAATCATATTGAGTGAACATGTTGTCTCTTTTGCTCCCTTTCATGCAAGTGTTTATATGTCTGTGAGCTGGGTTTTTTTTTTGTTGTAACTTTGCGTATTTTTGGCATCCCGCAAGCTATGCCGTTGGCTTCCTTGGATCTCCGACATGTTTGTGGTGAAAGTAAATATGAAATGAGGTAGGGAACAGTAAACAAAAAACAACAAATAAATAGGGTAACTCTTGCATCCACAAGAAAACTAATACACACCCTTAACTCCAAAGGAATGCTGCTTACGACACCGAATCGCCTAGCAGATATGACAGCACAGAGCACACAGAACAAACGCGGAAACATCTGTTCGGTGTTCCAAGATCTTTTCCATGTCAGTGATTAATGTGCTTCCATCAGCGCTGAGTAGAAGGGATGATTCTGTTGGTGTATGTCCATACATTTCTTTCAAGGCATCATAAAGGTTCTTCATGTTATGCCTGTCAGCATATCCTTGGATCTTGTCAGCTTTGTTGCTCAGCCACATGCATCTTTCGTATTTTTTTCCTTGAACTGTTCTACGTATGTTTTGAATGCATCTTTTGTTTGAGGTGGACCTGGTGTCACTGAGGTGATCCTTGTGCAGAAGATGTCTCATACAGTGGCTTCTCTGTCTGTTATACATGGTCTAAAGTGATGCATAAGTTTTCCCAAATTGTCACAAGTATACTGCATCTGAAACTTTTCATGATTTGACAAGGAATAGTTCTTAAATAACTATCTCTTGCCTTTGTCTATAAATTTGCTAATCCTTGTGATGCCCTAGAAATGTGATACAGCAACTTTCGCATGTGTATGATTAATATGCTTCATCCAAAGCTGTTCATGTAACCCCCTCCCCTTCTGCACCCCCCCCCCCCCCCCCCTTCCAAACATGACGAACAATAATGATCAAGCCATGGACTTAAAAGGCTCAGTTTTGGCATGGGGAAACATACAGAATTTTTAAAAAGTCCTAAAAGCTTTATTAAATGAGAAACGTACTCTTGGATAAAAGCTGATAAGAAACGCTGGATTTAAGTTTGAATTAAAGGTGACACGTCATAATGTTGAAAATCAAAAATAAAGAAAATCCATAAAAACAAAACTAACATGTTACTGTGGACTTTTTCCGGTTATTCCCAAATGTATGATTGGATGTATGATAAAATTTGGCCATATCTAGCATATCAAGAAACCCTTAAATAGACCAGTTGGGGGTAGGCAAGGCAGAGATGAAATTAAAAAGAACAACAAATGGCTTTTCACCTCCCCCCCCCCCCCCCCCCCCCCCCCCAATAAAAAAAAACAACAGGAAAGAAAAGTAAATTCTGATCTGAAAAGAAAGCCTCAGAAGTCTGACGTGGACTCTGAAACGGAAACGAGAAGAATGACTGGATGTTGGTCTTCATGGCTGTTTGTCGACAATGCAGAACAGGACAAACCGATCACCCCTCCTCTTTACGCAACTGCCCAGCTTCGATTCAGGAAGTAAACATCCAAAATGTAAAAATCGAAAATAAAATTTCACTTTTTGAGGCATTCAAGTAGGCCTATGTCCATGGTAGTCAGCCTACTTTAGTTTCTTCGTGCGTTTCGGCTGTGAAGAAAGTTTCTACACGTTATGTTTGCTGTCAAACCAATGTGCTTCTTTTTTTCTTAAACATTGCAAGAAAAAGAGTTTAACCCCATTGGAGGCAAATCCACCACCTCCGAATTCAATGTGGAAATCTTTGGCAGCGGAAATAAATCTTTCACTTCTTCACTGTCTAATCCATCTGGTGCTGGGCAGATTAAAAGAAAAAAAGCAAAAAAAAAAAAAAAAAAAAGCAGCTATTTCGCCTCAACTTTCGAGAGCAGTGCCTATGCGGGCAAGGGAGTTCAACCAAGTGTAGAGATTGTGGAGATTAAAGGGCGACGTCCACCATCTCCAAAACCTAAGCCATCTCCACCTGTGGGCAAGTCTTCCAGCTGGAGAACGAAACAAACCTGTCCATCTTGAAAACAAATGTGCTCCATTAGACACAGACAGTGATTCAGAGATTAATTGATTTCTCTCCTGTTTGTCCTCTGCACCATGGATAGTACATTCCTGGGGCCTGAATAGCTCAGTTGGTTGAGCGCCGGACTCTGGTGATCCTGGGGTTGCGGGTTCGAATCTCCACCAGGCCGTTTCGGTACAGGGGATTTTTCCCGCAGAGTTGAATTGGTTCTGACTCCATTTCCCATACAGTCCGAATGAGACTATAAAGCGAGGTTCCGTGTGTGAACGCACATATAACATCTTGCACACACGTCAAACCCCATCACCAGCTTTTGGAAGAGAAGGCCAGTTTGGCCGTTGGTATGGATGACAAGTTACACATAGCATGCACCCTGCGTGAGAAATGGAAAGAAGGAAGGAAGGAAATTGGGTGAACGATATTGGACGATATTAACTGAATGACAGGGGAAACGACTGAATGAAGCGTCAGCTTGCAGCTCTTCAGTCGGCACTACCCAGGTTGACAGCCCGTAGTGTAAACGAGTGTGGATTATAGAGCGCTTAGAGCTTGGTCTCTAGCCGAGAATAGGCGCTATATAAGTATTCACTATAATAATATGGTAATTCATCCATATTTTTCTGGCTTCAGTGTTCTCTGGAAACCACACCCTTCCACGCTGGGATTAACAGGCGGCGTTGCCTTTCTTATCCACAAAGCTTTGCTGTTTAGCCCTGTTGCTCTTAATACCTCTCTTCTGGCAGTAGCTGCCAGAGTCACTCTTCATAAAACCATTACACTTTCCTCATTATATCTACCGCCTTCTGTATCGGTTTGTCATCAGGACCTTTGTCAGTCTGATTGAAGAACTTCCTCAGCCTAGTCTGCTGTTAAATGACTTTAATGGCCATAATCCCCTTTGGGGTATTATGAATATCTTATCCAGAAGTCTGCTTCTTAAAGATGTCATTTGAGAGTTGGATTTGCGTTGTTTTGAGTGATGGGTCTCCAATTTGCCTCCATTCTTCTACTGGTACACTTTCCTATTTAGATTCATATGTGACCCCTCGCTGGTCCTGGACTATGGGTGGTCTGTCTATGACGATATGCATGGACGTGACCATTTTCCGGTTCTGTTAAAATCCATAACAACTGAGAACGCCTCTGTTGTGGAACGCTTTGTTATAAAAAGGTTAATTGAAATCTTCTCGTTCTGCTGCAAATATTTCAATGTGGCTCCAGGAAACTGACATTCTTCAAAGTTAAGACCCAGCAGAATCTCTAATACTTTGATTAAGTCTGCAAAAGCCTGTATTTTGATGTATTGCAATGAACTCCAACTGCCTAGAACACATTGGTTCAATTCTGACTGCCAACAAATCTCAAGAGAATGCAAATGGGCTCAGCGTCAGATATTCTAAAGACCTTCAGCTCCAAACGCTCAAACCCATCAAAATCTTTGAGCCGAAACGAGACACTTTTAAAGTCAGTAAACGTCAGTCTTGGAGAAACTTCTGCTCCAGGCTGACATCTAGGACATCCAAAACGAAAGTTTGGAACATCACCAAGAAAATCAAGGAGAAGAACACAAACCCATAAGTTCCTCACCTGAAACTTTCTGATGCTCTGATAACTGACAAACAAGCTGTTGCCAGTCTGCTGGCTGTAGTAGTGTTGCACCTACATCGGTTTCAGGACAGACGAGCAGATCACGTCCGTTGCCTATACATTGCTCATGACGCGGAAGTGTCTTACCCATAATGCCTTGTTTAACTGTTGAGCTTCCTAGAAACAATGCACAACCTTAACGAAGCTTCGTGTCAAGCCTTCTGACTTGAATCTATGTATTCAGATACCCACCATCCATTACATTATCATTATCATTCTTCTTCTTCTTCTTCCTAAAATACTGGTTCACTCAAAAACGAGTAGGTCACCAGCGCGCATGTTAAAAAGTAAAAAAAAAATAACATAAAATAGTGCGACTCAGACTGTTGGCCCCTGGAGCAAATTTGGCAACAAGGGGTCGCACTCGATATTCAAGAAGTTAAAAGCATTGTTATCATTATTGTCGTCATCAGCATTTTAACTCCCATGGTCCCCTTCCGAATGGCCTCATTTTCATTCAACAATCATTTTGCGCCTGAAGGTAAGTGGTTGCTCGTTCTTCGTTTTCATTGTCCTAAATGTTGTGTGTTTTTTGCCTGAAGAAATGCCAAATGTTGTGTGTTTTTTGCCTGAAGAAATGCCAAATGTTTGTGTTTTTTGCCTGAAGAAATGCCAAATGTTGTGTGTTTTTTGCCTGAAGAAATGCCAAATGTTGTGTGTTTTTTGCCTGAAGAAATGCCAAATGTTTGTGTTTTTTGCCTGAAGAAATGCCAAATGTTGTGTGTTTTTTGCCTGAAGAAATGCCAAATGTTGTGTGTTTTTGCCTGAAGAAATGCCAAATGTTGTGTGTTTTTTGCCTGAAGAAATGCCAAATGTTGTGTGTTTTTTGCCTGAAGAAATGCTTCGTGTTTTACTCTGCAGTCCGTTCTTTTGAAAAACAACATGTGGTTGTTATTTAATTATTTTTTATCTGGAAAAAGCATATGATACCAATTGGAAATTTGTATTTCTTATGGATCTTCAAAACTTGGTTTTTGTGGTCATCTGCGTATTTATTCAAAACGTTGTGGCTGATTGGCAGTTCCAAGTTTGTATTGGCACCACGCTGTCTGACGTCCATGGGCAGAAGTTGGATGTACCTCAGGGGTCTGGAATAGCTCAGTGGTAGAGCGCTGGACTCATAATCATGGGGTTGCGGGTTCGAATCTCCGCCAGGCCGTTTCGGTACAGGGGGATTTTTCCCTCGGAGTGAACATTGGTTCTGACTCCATTTCCCATACAGTCCTTCAAATGAGACTATAAAGCGAGGTTCCGTGTGTGAATGCACGCATAACATCTTGCACACATGTCAAATCCCATCACCTACTTTCGAAGAGAAGGCCAGTTTGGCTGTTGGTTTGGATGACACGTTACACATAGCATGTATCTTCCCCAAAGTTGGAGCATGGCTGCCTTAATGGTGGGATAAAAAAACGGTCATACACACAAAACTCCACTCCCTTTGTTGGGTAGATGAGATTAATCCTTGCCTGTCTATACAGGGGTGTCCACAGGAGTATCAGCCTGCACACGCAAAAAAAAAAGAGAAAAAAAAAGAAGAAGAAAGGGTATACCTCAAGGGAGGTTTCCTTCTGCTTTTTCAGTATAATGATATGGTCGATTCAGTTAACAGGGTTCCGAGTCCTCTCTGTTTGATGGTGACTTCACATTCTATATAGTTGGAGCCTCTTATGCCATCATGCATCGTCGACTCCAACTTTTTATGGATAAGTTTCGACAGTTGGCAGAGGAAAATTGGCTTGCTTTTTCAAGCACCAAAACACTGTGTATCCATTTTCACAATTTCCCTCAGTTCTTTGCCGATCCTGAAATTCATCAGGACAGATCCACCATTCCAGATGTGAAAGAAGCCAAATTTCTGTTTGTTTTTTTCTTTTAATGAAACACTCAACTTTAAAAGTCACATCCAACACTTAAAAGCTGCTTGACAGAGAGCACTGAACATTCTGTGTGTTGTGGCACACACTGATTAAGACACTGACAAGAAAACTCTCCATCTTTACAAGGCTCTGATCTGCTTCAAACTGGACTACGGGTGTGTAGTCTACGGCTAGGCCAGACCTTCCTACCTGCAAAGTCTTTATCCCATCCACCATCAAGGGCTTCGACTCTATTTGGGTGCATTCTGCACCATCCCTGTTTACAGCCTGTATACTGAGGCAGGAGAACCATCCCTCTCGAACCATCGGATGAAACTTACCTTGAACAACTGTTTGAATCTCTCTTCTGAACACCAAACCCTGCATATGACTGTGTTTTTGACCCCAAGTTTCAAAAGGAATTCGATGACCGCCCCAGTTCCATCCTACCCTTGAAAATTTGTGTTCTTCCCAATTTAACAATGCAGATGCAGACCCCGGAGTGGTGTGTGATTGTTCCAAGTTTCCTGATGACCTACCATGGACTTTCTTTGCTCCAGAGATCCGGTTTGATTTAGCCTAGTTCCGCAAAGATTTCACTAGCTCCATGGCGAACAAGTTCTTTTTCACCAAACTGTGTTCCAAGTTTCCATCCTCCATCAGAATTTTTCAGACGGTTCCAGATCTGAGGAGGGTGTTGCCTCTGCTGAGTATCGTGCAAAAGGTCCTCCTCAGAGATGCTCTAAACACATTCCCACTGACAGCTCCATTTACGCTGCTGAGTTGACAGCCTTGGTTCTGGCTCTTGAAATGTCACTAAATCAAAATAAAAAGATTTCCTCATTTTGTCAGACTCCCTGTCTGCTTTGGAGGCCATTGCCAGCCGTAACCTCAAGCACTCTCAACTACTGAAATTATTCGAACTGTACACCTCCCTGAAATCACACGGATGCAGCATAGTTCTTGCTTGGATTCTCAGCCACAAGGAAAGAATTGAGCAGATTGTCTATGCCTCACACAGATTTGAAACCCCAAACCCAGGCTTGTGTCAAAGACCTCTGGCAAGAGGAATGGAACTTGCAGACAGATATTAAACTATTTAAAATCCGTCCGAACCTGAAAGAGTTTTTACCATGTTCCCAAGGCGGCCATAAAGAAGAAAGTCTCGTGCCATTTGCATTCAGGCCACTTCTTTGGCACCCTTTCTTATCTTTTAAACGGTTGAAGAAGCTCCTTGGTGCATTCCATGTCATGTACCATTCACATTGAAAGATAATCTTTTAGAGTGTTGGGACTTGAATGATGTGAGACATAAACACATAAACACTTTACTGCCGACTCCATGAAAACCTTGTTCAGAGATGCCCCACGTAACATGGTCTTTAAGTTTCTGAAAGAGATTAACACTTTTCATCTGATCTCAGATTTTATGAAGGATAGATTTTTAACAAAATGTCCAGTGTGTTTTTAGAGTGTGCATTTCAAAGGGTTGGGTGAATGATCTTTCTTTGTTTTGTTTTGTTTTTTCTTTTTTTTTTCTTAATGACTTGTAAGCTGACTTCAACGTGGTGTCAGCCCTGATATTGCCCTCTGCGGTCGGCTGGGCTATAAGCAACATTACCTGACCTTCTCAATATTAAACAGTGAGATGATTGAGGAAGCTGATCATCACAAAGTTGTGGGTGTTATTGTAGCCAATTGTTTGTCATGGCCATAACATATTATGATGACCCGTAAAACGTTTTTCTCAGAATTTGTCCCATCTTTCCAACCACAGCATTTCTGGACCAACATGATTGTGTCTTTACTTTTTTTTTCTTGTTTTATGAAATCTCATTTTACATCTGCTTCGAAGACATGAGACTTGAGCAGCGACTAGTGATCAAAACCGTTTTTTTAAGTCTTCATAGATAGGCTACTAAATTTATTCTTATGAAGTCTTCAACATACTTTATTTTAATTGTCGTCAAAGTAGACTGACTACAAACGGAAATTTAAAAAAATAATAAACAGAATTACTGGGCCGCCAAAAGCAAGGAAATAAACAAACCACAAAACAAACTCAACGCGTTTCGACCTATTTGGTCTTCTTTAGGATATATGAATAACATTCAAAACAATAAGAGCAAGAGATGAATAGACAGTCACTTATATCTTCAATCTGGGTACTAAATTTGATCTTGAGTAAACAACTACGACTACAGAATTGAACTGAGGTTGAAGAGGAGAAGATACAGATTATAACAACAACAGCAACAACAACATGATAATGATAACGATAACAACACCGACAACAACAACAAAGTGTACCATTTAAGTAGTCCACAGTGATCTTTAAGAGATCAGTTCTGGCTTAATTGATAAGCATCTTATTGATGTATCTTGATTGGTTGAGAGGAAATTTTGTGGTTAGAGCCAAAGGTGCATTGTCATTCATTATCCGTAGATCAGTATAGCTTGATTTTACTATTTGTATAGTTTTCTAAGGTATTACTGAAGACAATGAATGTAGTTTTGAGAGTTCGCTTATGAACACTAAGTAGCGGTTTCATTGAATTAACACTATAAGAATGAAAAAAAGTGGTAAAAGTGCTTACATGCGTTCATGTCCAGAGAGGCTTGTTTATCTAAAGCTGAAAAGACTTTCTGATAATACACGTTTGCTTATACAATTCATATTGAGTAACCACCCGAGATCAGTGTCTAGGTTGACTTCCAAAATATTGTGAGTGCTAATTTCAACTTGTTTGTCACTGATGTATGTATAACAAGCAAAATCGAAGTTAAATTGTGTGTTTTCTGACTCGAAGCATTAATCGGATTCAGTTTAGTCCAGTTGACTAATTGATCATATTCTCGTATAATTCAGTGGAAAAGTTGATTTAGGTCTGAATAGCTCGAGTGGTTAAATGTGTCATCAGCAAAGATCGTACAAAAGCGTTTGATATCTAAGACAATTTAAGGCAGAGCATGTACTCAGAGTTTAAAAAAGAGAACCAAGACCTGGCCCTTGAGGTACACCAAATATTTGTGGTAGAAATCTGCAAAGTTAATAGATAACTAGTTTTCTCAGGAATAATTTGTGATCAATGACGTTAAAAACTTTTGCAAAATCAATTAACAGAAAGCTTGTGAATTGTAAATCATCTATATTTGCTATCTATTGATCAATAGATCTGTCAATGATGTGGCAAGAATGGTTGGCTCTAAATCCAGGCTGGTTGGGATGGCGTACTTCATGTTGTGCAATATGACACATTAAGATTTCATTAATGTGCTTTTGAAATGGCTTAGTACAAACGAAAATAGGTCGACAATTTGAAGGATCCGCTATCTATCTCCAAATTAAAGAGTGACATTATTGTGGCTTGCTTAAGGAATTATGAAAGTAAGTTTCATTAATACAAAGGTTATATGAATACATGGATGAGTCCATCTAGTCTACGAGTCTCTCTCTGCTTCACATGTACATGATGAAAATAAACATCATACATCGTTATTATAGGAACTACTACTGCTGCTTTGATATTTGTCTCATCAACATTTTCTAGAAGTTGTAGTTCGTTTACATTGAATCTATCATTTTTATGTTTGATCAGCAATATCAGAAAAAGAGGATTTAACTTGCCATTTCTATTTGTGTTGCATTGTTGACGATTTGATCCTAGCAGACAACAGAGTTAATTGTATAAAGACTCATGAATCATTCAAAATTCGCATCTAAGATAGCTTTTCAAAGCTCACTCGCGTTATTGTTTTTTAACTTGTACGGTATTCAATACTAAAACCATGGTCAGACAAACTCCATGTCATGATCAGCACGATCTAGATTCGGCACCTCCGTTGGGACCACAATTCAAAACCTGGCCAAGCCCTCACTGTTTGTCGTCCTAAATAACTGTGTGTGTGTGTGTGTGAGTGTGAGTGTGTGTGTGTGTGTGTGTGTGTGTGTGTGTGTGTGTGAGAGAGAGAGAGAGAGAGAGAGAGAGAGAGAGAGAGAGAGAGAGAGAGACAGACAGACAGACAGACAGACAGACAGACAGACAGACAGAGACAGAGAGATGCAATCATAATTCCCTCGTCCCCTTTCTTTTGGCTATTGATATACTCGTACTACCCAAAACTAGTAATCAAAAACGGTCACACACGTAATGTTCACATCCCAGCTGATGCATTTGTACCATAGTGTTCAAGTACTTCGGCTGTTTGGATGATCCCTGGAGTCTTTTAGCCAGGGTACGACAACAACAACAACAACAACAGTCCTTAAATGACAATACATCGATAAGCAGACAGATAAACAGAGTTTAAGCTCAGGAGATGGCAGCAGCAGACAGAGACAGGCAGAGATCCTTGCCATCGCCTCAATCACTGGACGGCACAGAGAGGATTGAACCTGAACTGCCTGGTGTTATCCTTGGTTGGTAGTGACAGATACAGATCGGTCAGGCTGAACGTTTAACGGCACAGAGAGGATTGAACCTGAACTGCCTGGTGTTATCCTTGGTTGGTGGTGACAGATACAGATCGGTCAGGCTGAATATTTAACATGGAGCAGTTCATTTCATGATGTGTGTATTCTTAGGCTGCACATACCTTAAATATACAACAACATATAAAAGGATAAATAAGTAAATGAATAATAATAATAATAACAATAATAATAATAATTATAATAGTAATAACAACGATAATAGTAATAATAATAACTATAATAGTAGTGATAATAATAATGATGATGATGATGATGATGATGATAATGACCAAGGGTTGATGAAAAGAAAACAAACAACAGGGATGATGTTTTTTTGCAGGCAGGGGGTGCTCCAGAGGGTGCCTGGATCCCCTTTGTTCAATCCATGTACCCTGATCTCCTTCAGACAACTCATTTTTTCCCGCCTCTCTTTTTTAACCTTGTTCCTCACACTGTGGAAACTTGTTGAAGGGCAGACTGCTCTTGTCAGACAGAATCCACCCCCAACCCTTCTGGCACTTCTAAGAAAGGGCGAGGTGCCAGAGGTAATGCACCACAACCAACATCATCACAACCAACATCATCACAATCATCCACATCATCACAGCCATCAACCTCATCTCAGTCCTCCTCACCAGCAGGCAAAGTTTTCACAGACAACCCACCAGGCCTGCAGGACATGCACGTCCAGGACACTGATCGTCAGAATGATGAGGCGATGTACCGGTGTCTCCTGGCTATGAGGGATATCAAAGAGAAGGGCATGATGGTCATTTCTCAATTGATGTTCAAGAAGTACTTGGACAACAAAAATAACCCCCAGCAACACATCAACCCCACCAACATCATCATTTCTCAACTCCCCTCTGTCACTCACTCGTCCATTCCCCCAACATTGTTGATGGGGAATGTGACATCATCATTCTCCACCGCCAGTATGGCATTCTGGTGGGTGAGGTCAAATCTGTTGGGGGAGGGCAGTACCTCTCTACACAGTCACCAGCAGACCAAAATAAGATCATCGCCAAGGTTGTCAGGAAGGCCATAAAGCAACTTGACAATCGGGAAATCGCACTCAAGCACCTTGTACACGACATGGCTGGCGGCAACATCAGGGTGACAAAGGCACCTCTTCTACCTAACATCACCTCAGCTCAGCTGACTGCGGCAGTGAACAGCTCTCACCAGCTCCAAGCGGTGAGTAGACATTATAGGCACACCTTAGTGCTGAGAAACAAGAACATTCCTTCTCTGATTACAAAGTAGATGAAGACATGCAAACAGATTACATCTCTAGATCTGCCTGTTGTAAAGATTGTGATTTGCATAGTGTCACAAAGACAGGTTTGCACACATTGCAATTATGAAATTATAAACACTGTATAAACAGGGCTATACGTGGGTTAGTCTGTACACGTTGTTAGACACTTAACTGGTTTTCTTTTTCACATGTATGATCGTAGATTGTAAAGTGCTTAGAGCGTGGCCTCAAACCAAAAACGGGTGTTATAAAACTACTCGATAATAATAATGATAATAGTGATAACAATAATATATCAACAACAATAAAACATAATAGGTAATAATAATGATAATGATAACCATAAAAAGTAGTATTAGTACTGTTAATTATTACAGTTCATATTCTTCTTCTTCTTTTTTATGTCTTATTGTTGTTATATTATTATTATTATTATTATTATTATTATTATTGTTGTTGTTATTATCAATATTATTATTATTATTATTATTATTATTATTATCATCATCATTATTGTTGCTGTTGTTGTTGTTATTACAGCAATAATAACAATAACAATAATGATGATAATATAATAATATTGATAATAATATAATAGTAATGATACTACTACTACTACTACTACTACTACTAATGGTGATGATGATGATGATGATAATGATGATGATGATGATAATAGGCCTAGTAATAATAATTATGGTCACAATCGTATGAAACTCAACTGCATACAGCAACTCGCATAATTAAAACTGTACATACCGTGACTGACGTAGAGTTACACTTTGTAACCGACACATGCCTGTGCACACTTTTTGACACAGGTCTACTCACATTGTAACTGACACAATTTAATACACGCTGTATGAGAAGCACCTTTACCTACTGTAGGTGTCACTGTATTATAAAACATGTATGAGATGGACCTTTACCTACTGTAGGTGTCACAGTATTATAAACACTGTACGAGATGGACCTTTACCTACTGTAGGTGTTTATAAACACTGTATGAGATGGACCTTTACCTACTGTAGGTGTCACAGTATTATAAACACTGTATGAGATGGATCTTTACCTACTGTAGGTGTCACAGTATTATAAACACTGTATGAGATGGATCTTTACCTGCTGTAGGTATCACTGTATTATAAACACTGTATGAGATGGATCTTTACCTACTGTAGGTGTCACAGTATTATAAACACTGTATGAGATGGATCTTTACCTGCTGTAGGTATCACTGTATTATAAACACTGTATGAGATGGACCTCTACTACTGTAGGTGTCACTGTATTATAAACACTGTATGAGATGGATCTTTACCTACTGTAGGCGTCACTGTATTATAAACACTGTATGAGATGGACCTCTACCTACTGTAGGTGCCATTGTATTATAAACATTGTACGAGATGGACCTTTACCTACTGTAGGTGTCACAGTATTATAAACACTGTATGAGATGGATCTTTACCTGCTGTAGGTATCACTGTATTATAAACACTGTATGAGATGGACCTCTACCTACTGTAGGTGTCACAGTATTATAAACACTGTATGAGATGGACCTTTACCTACTGTAGGTGTCACAGTATTATAAACACTGTCGCTGGCAAGTTTGCACACACTGCATGATTTAACTTTGGCCTGTTCTGTACATGATGTATAACGTGTCTGTACTGTTGCATGCATTATGTAGGTGTGTACATGTCATATAGCAGGTCTCTATTATTATCATGTAACAGGTCTGTACCTACTACATTACTTAGATCTGTACAAAGTATACCACAAGTCTGAACCTACTGAGTTTCATAGGTGTATTCATACAAAACAACAGATCTATACTTATGGTCTGCATATACTGTACTACGTAGTTCTGAACACGCTATGTAACGGGTCTACACCTATGACAGTCCTGTAAAACTATATGAAAGGTCTGTACCTAAATATGATATAGGTCTGTACACACTGCATGACATAAATCTGGTCTGTTCTGAACATGACGTACGACACGTCTGTAGCTTCTGTATTATACAGGTCTGTATATATATTTTATTACGTAATTACCTCACTTAAAATGAAGAGGAAAAAATGGCTTCGCAATTCATGTAATCGTCATGCATATTCTTGTGATGTCAGCTCCTTACGGCACTTGAAAGTTTGCCCTTCTTATTCTGTCTTTCCCCTCTTTGTTGGTTTCTTTCACTCTTCCCTCTTCCTTCCTTTTATTTATTTTGGGTGGGGTGGAGGGTGGGGTGTAAGGTTGCTGCATTGTCAGAAGCACCCTAACCAAAGCACTCCCAGCAACCTCTCCCCTCCTCTCCTCTCCTCCAATACCCCCAGCACCATCCCCCTCCCCCGCCACACACACACACCACCCGCTCTCCCATTCAAGCCTGTGACGATGTATACATGTATTATTAAACAGTTGCTGTCTTGGAGTAGAAAGAGGAAAAGTCACAGCGGTGGAACACGGGCATCACGCAACATGTCGACTTTTAATCGTCATTCATGCCTGATGACGTATTTCCTCAGTTGATTCGTCACTTTGTTTTTTCAGTTGTAGTCACAGCACGGCAAGCCTCTGCAAAGTGTTTTTCGTGTGAGAAGTGATCCACAGTGTGCAAACGTCTTACTCTTCAACATGTATTTATATAACTCTTACTTTGCACACAGTGACTGTGTGCATGGGATTACCAGGAAATTATAGACCAGTGAGTTTAACATGCATTATATGTAAAATTTTAGAATCATTTATTAGAGAGGCTATTATTAAACATATGACAGAAAATAAATTATATGCTGAGTGTTAACATGGATTTCGTGCAAAAAGGTCTTGTGTGACTCAACTTTTAGAAGTGATGGAAGACTTCACAAAGGAGATAGATAAAGGAGAGAATATAGATGTTTTGTATTTAGATTTTAGAAAAGCATTCGATTCAGTACCACATGAAAGACTTTTAAAGAAATTAGAGTCTTATGGAATAATAGGCAATATACTTGGTTGGGTTAGAGACTTTTTATCAAAAAGAACTCAGAAGGTAAGGATTGGTAGTTCCTTCTCTCAGTGCTGATGTTATTAGTGGGATACCACAAGGCAGTATTTTGGGACCAATATTATTTACGGTGTTTATAAATGATCTCCCTGTAGAATTAAAGAGTACATGTAAAGTCTTTGCAGATGACACAAAACTGTATAACTCTCCAAAATTGCATAAGGAATTACAAAAGGATATTGAAACATTAGTACAGTGGTCTGATACTTAGAACCTATATTTTAATGCAGAAAAATGTAAAGTACTTCATATTGGTAAAACAAACCCACAAAAGGAGTATATAATGAAAATTGGGGGCAAGGAAATTAAAGTATCTAAATGTGAAGAAGAGAAAGACCTAGGTGTGACTTTTGACAAAAATTTACTATTTGACAATCATATTGTAAATAGTATTAATAAGGCTAACAAAATGATTGGTATAATAAAAGAACCTTTACATTTATAGAAAAGGACACTTTTTTGCAATTATATAAGACACTAGTTAGACCTGTTCTTGAATATGGCAACACTGTATGGTATCCAATGCTAAAGAGACAATCAAAGGCACTAGAACAGGTACAAAGAAGAGCAACCAAGATGATTCATAATATAAAAGATTATTCATATCAGGAAAGATTAAAATATCTGCAACTTCCAACACTTAAGGCAAGAAGAATAAGAGGAGACTTGATTCAGCATACAAGATATTTAATGAAATTGATGATATTGATAAAGCATGCTTTTTTTGTACTCCGCAGAAGAATGTTACAAGGAAACAGTGAAGATAAGATATTTAAACAATATTCTAGAACGAATTTAAGAAAATTTACTTTTACTAATAGAGTAACCAACTTTTGGATAAACTAACACTTAACATCAAACGTGCACTAGTATTAATGTTATTTAAGAACCTATAGATAAACATGAATTATTAACCAAATTAGATATGAATTTGATGGATAATAGGTCTGAGCTAGCCTATGACTGGACCAACGGTTACGAAAAAAAAAAGGATATATACATACAGAAGGGGCGTAAAAAAGCCTAAATAGGCTAAGTTGTTTTTGATACTACCCCCCTGATCCTGATCCTGATCCTGATCCTGAGGAACATGTTCCCTGTGTCACCTGTGATTATTTTGTTTTGATACTGGACGTCACCGTCTCCGTGTGTTCTTTCCATGATTTATCTCGCTCCCCTACTCTTGACGGTTTCATACAAAGCAGAGAGTGGAATGGTCAACTGTCAGACACCCCGTTTTTTAAAAAAAAGAAGAAGAAAAAAAGAAAAAGAAACGGAATTAGTTTCACCAGACAATACAGACAAAACAATTTGTCCATAATAGTCTGGTGGAACTCATTCCATTTCTTTTCAAACTTTGCTTCATTTTCCGCCTCAGTCACCTCGTTTTGAACTTCCAGATCCCCGTGTTCCACCTCTCTTCCTCTGTGTACACTGGTTAGCTACATCGTTCAGATGTTGTGGTTGGTTCTCTGTTACTCTGTGTACACTGGTTAGCTACATCGTTCAGATGTTGTGCATGTGGTTGGTTCTCTCTTCCTCTGTGTACACTGGTTAGCTACATCGTTCTGATGTTGTGGTTGGTTCTCTCTTCCTCTGTGTACACTGGTTAGCTACATCGTTCAGATGTTGTGGTGGTTCTCTCTTCCTCTGTGTACACTGGTTAGCTACATCGTTCAGATGTTGTGGTTGGTTTTTCTGTTACTCTGTGTACACTGGTTAGCTACATCGTTCAGATGTTGTGGTTGGTTCTCTCTTCCTCTGTGTACACTGGTTAGCTACATCGTTCAGATGTTGTGGTTGGTTCTCTCTTCCTCTGTGTACACTGGTTAGCTACATCGTTCAGATGTTGTGGTTGGTTATCTGTTACTCTGTGTACACTGGTTAGCTACATCGTTCAGATGTTGTGGTTGGTTCTCTGTTACTCTGTGTACACTGGTTAGCTACATCGTTCAGATGTTGTGCATGTGGTTGGTTCTCTGTTACTCTGTGTACACTGGTTAGCTACATCGTTCAGATGTTGTGGTTGGTTCTCTGTTCCTCTGTGTACACTGGTTAGCTACATCGTTCAGATGTTGTGGTTGGTTCTCTGTTACTCTGTGTACACTGGTTAGCTACATCGTTCAGATGTTGTGCATGTGGTTGGTTCTCTGTTACTCTGTGTACATGGTTAGCTACATCGTTCAGATGTTGTGGTTTGGGTTTTCCTGTTACTCTGTGTACACTGGTTAGCTACATCGTTCAGATGTTCGGGTTTTGGTTATCTTGACCATTTTTGAAATGGCGGGTGGTGCTGTTAAGATGAGGACTGGTCAATCATTAAGTTTGTGGACCTGATGTTTCAAATTCCAGCGTGTTATACCCATTGAGAAAAAACACTAGTCCAGTCACCACCGTAACGTTTGAAATGAAAAAAAAAGATTAATTTTCCTTTTGTTGAACTTGCAGGGAGCGTTTTGGGTTTTTTAAATTTGATTTGATCTTTAATGGGGAAAACAGGACGAAGAGAAAGGCATACTTGATGGAAAGTTGATATCCAAAGTACCGAGGTGGAATGAGGGGGGTGTGGGGGACAAGTAAACACCAGGTCTGCCAGACATTGCGTTTGTTGAAGCTCTTTAGTACAAGGTTCACTGGGCACACTGATGGTATTGGCTTTGGATTAAACAATTACAAAAAAGGTTCACTGGGCACACCGATGTGTATTTGGCTTTGGATAAACAATTAAACAAAGGTTCACTGGCACACTGATGTGTATTTGGCTTTTGGATAAACAATTACACAAAGGTTCACTGGGCACACTGATGTGTATTTGACTTTAGACAAACAGTTACTACAAAAGTTTCACTGGGCACACACACCAATGTGTATTTGGCTTTGGATAACAATTACTACAAAGGTTCACTGGACACACTGATATGTATTTGGCTTTGGAGAAATACTTGCTCAAAAACGTCATGCCAAAACACGCAAAATGATTCTTTGTACATGCATTAAAACCCCCTGCTATTGACATAACCCAAAATAATAGGTTTTTTACATGCATTACAATCCTGTTAATGACATAACCAGAATAATAGGTTTTACATGCTTTTACGATCCCTGTTAATGACGTAACCAGAATAATAGTTTTTTTTACGTGCATGACAACCTTGTTAATGACGTGACCAAAATAATAGGTTTTACCTGCATTACAACACCTGTTAATGACATAACTCAAATAATAGTTTGTACATACGTACACCCCCTGACAATGTATTCCCTGGGTGATGGGTCTGTCTGCTGTGTTGTCCTGCAGGACTTGTGTCGCTCCACTCTCAGTCGGGATGTGCCACACGCTGTCAGCCGCTGTCTTTGTGCGACCAGCTGCAACAGCCACTGACCTGGTGGCACGACTTGACGACAGGAGGACCCGACCCGCCCATGACGAACGTTATCTATGACGCCTGGTAGCCAGGTAAGATATGAACGAAATATTCGAACATTCTGATTAGTATGAACATTTTCCCAAAAACCCTAAATATTCACACACACACACACACACACACACACACACACACACACCACACACACACACACACACACAATACAGTCATTGAAGTGCATTAATACATTTGCCTCAGATATTATCGGTAATGCAGAGCTGAACGGGAAAAATGTTGCAAGAAAAACCTTCCTTTTCTCCACTCCCAGAATGGGAACAAAATCAAACCAATATTTGACATTGATCACACAGATTTATCCAAAACCCATTCCCCTAATCCATTAAAATGTTTAGTTGTTTCCCCACTCCGAAAGTAAGTATACAGACTGTCCAAAGATATACACCGATGGATCAGTTCTCGATGATGGAAATACTGGTGCAGCTTTTGTAATTCCCTTATTAAAAACAGAAAAACGATACTACATTGGTAAACATTATTCAATTTTTACTGCTGAACGTGTAGCCATACTTATGGCATTAAATTACATTGTAGTCTTTCGACGGATGCATGCAAAATCTTATTCTGTGTGTACGCAAAGTCTGTTTTAACAAGCCATTATATCCCGATGCATAAAAAATCGACTAGAAATGACTATTGAAATAATAAAACATATCATGCATGAGTTGTCTCTAAAGGGTACCAGTATTACCTTTTGCTGGATTCCTTCTCACTCCGGAATCACCCAACGAGTGGGCAGATCATGCGGCTAAAAGAGCAGCAAAAAATATAGAAGGATCACAGCATCTCGACATTCAACTAGATCTGCATGAATATAGCGCATAGAAAAAGTGTCTCAAAATCGGGTTGCTGAACTGCACAAAAAACAACAAATATCAGTATTACCAACACTGTGTACAAGTAAAGAATGCAGCGAATCTGAAATCCTTTTTAAACAATTTATCTGTAATGCATTCCAGACATGTTACTAGTTTGATGTATAGGTTCCGATTAAATGCTTTTAGAACAAAGTATTCTAAAAAAAATATACATTGCATATGTGGCAAACAAATTACTATAAACCACCTATTTTTCACTGCCCAGGAGTTAGGCACTTAGTTCCTGGGGAAAAGTTAGCAGATCAATCGTCAGCCAGTGCACCATTATCCACTGAAAATATTTTAAATAACCACTCATTACTTTGCGTGTTCTTTGAAAATTAATTCCGGTCCACTTGGTATCCATCTCTGATGTACTTTAAACTAAAACTGTTGTGTTGTATGACATTGATATAAAAGAGTTAGGATTATATGATAAATGGTTATCCCATAACCTCCACCCTCCCACTCCCTTCCTCTGTTCCGTCCTCCTGTCCACCCTGATGCCCCCCATCCCCACCTGCAAACTTTCCCTTCCCTCACCCATCCCCCTGCATTATGCTTCAATCCTACTAAATGTGTTTCGTTTGATATACTTTAATTTCCCCGATCAACATACACTAAAGGCTAGATAAGCAACCAGGATAAGTAAATATCTACTTATCTCACCACCCATCCCAACCTTCTACTTATCTCACCACCCATCCCAACCGTCCCTTCTTATCCCTAACACAGTCCTCTCTCTCTTGCACACACACACACACACACATGCACACACACACACACACACACACACACGCGCGCGCGCGCGCGCGTGCGCGCGCACACACGCACGCGCACACACACACACACACACACACACACACACACACACACACACACACAGATACACACACACACACACACACACGTCCACGCACAAACACGTGCACACACACACACACACACACACACACACACACACACACACACACATACACGCACACACACAATCATACCTTTTTTTTCGTCTAATAACACTTATAGCGAATAGACGTTAAACAAAAGAACTAACACACACACACACACACAGGGAGAGAGTCTTATACAGCCCTCAGTGATGGGGAGAGGTGTGATGAAGGGGGCTGTTTTGGAAAGGCAATGAGGAGGGGAGGGGTCAGGAGGAGGAACTAAGTAACCAGTTTCACTTGCTGGTCTTTTTCCGATTTCAAGGGGAATTACTGCAGTCAAAGGAAGAGTGTAAATTGCTGTGTTTAATTTCTATTTTAATGTCTAAGTTCTGTTCAGGGTGCAAGAGAGCATGAAGGAATAGGAAGGAATAGGAGGGGGAGGGGGGACGGGAGGAGAAAGAGGGAGGCTGGGCAAAAAGAAAGAAAGGGGGAGGGAGGAGTAGGGGGTATGAAAGGGGTTGGGTATGGGAGTAAAAAGAAGAGGAGGGGAGGCAAAAAGGGCGGGGATGTTGGAGACAGGTGAGAGGAAGGGTATGAGGGGATATGGAAAGGGGGAGGAAGGGTAGAGAAACTGGATGAAAAAGGGAGGGGGGGGGGCGAGAAAGGGTGAGAGAGGTGACACTGTGATGGCCTGATAGTGGTAACATCTCCATATATATATATATATATATATATATATATATACATTTGTTAAAATCAAATATTAAAAGGAGTAGTAAAAAAAAACATCTACAATATTGTTTCGAGCGTGGCTCTCTTCAGGATGATATTTGGGTCGCCTACTAACACATCCTGAAGAGAGCCACGCTCGAAACAATATTGTAGATGTTTTTTCAATACTCCTTTTAATATTTGATTTCAACAAATGTTGCTCCCCAAGGGTTCGAGCACTTTTAAAATCATATTAGGCTTTTTAGCAATATTCACTCTCTCTCTCTCTCTCTATATATATAGAGAGAGAGAGAGAGAGAGAGATAATGGTAGTAAGTACCAGCAGAGATTTTTTAAAAAACCCTTACCTTTTAACTAATATATATATATATATATACATATATATATTCAATTATAAAAAAAGCTTGCTCTTATGTCTTAGATTGAAGAAATAGGGGGAGATAAGCATTAATATCTGCAGTGGTAGATAATTCTGCCTTACTAACAGTATGTGCTTAAGTGGGTGAATGGGGAAAAATGAAATAAATGCTTCTCAAAATGACCCTTCAGCAAGCTTAAAGTCTCCAAGGAGGAGACATTCTCCAATAGGGAGGAAACTCACTAGCATATAACTCCTGGTCAGATACCGATATTTCGAAACCTGATTGTTTCTCCTCAGTGACCGCGGAAAGTGGTAAGTTGACTCCTCTGCCTTTTGGGTTTTAACAAGAATGCTATCCTAGAAAAGGCTGGTGTGCAATACCGTAGTATGTTTGTTGAGTTTTCAAAAAACCAACCAAAGGTGCCACCTAAGAAGCAAAAGAAAATCATGAAAGAGCAAAACAAGCTACATTTTCTTGTGAAAAGTAGAAAATATAAAAAAATAACCTCTTAAGACACAAGTGCTGAGGGCCAGTTCTTGGAATGAATCCGCAAGGGACTAAATTACAATGAATGGAATGGTGCTCGGTACTTATCCTTGGAATTTATTAGTTCAGACAGAATTGCCTACTGGCAAAAATCTGGGAGAACACAAAGAACAATGGTTAGAGAGTTAACAAAGAATCATAACCACTGGGAGAGAGCTCTAGCCATATGATGGCAAGCAAACTCCTACTCAGAATAATCATTCATCAGTTTAATGTTGCTAAGCATTTGTGCAAAGTTCCAATGTTAACACACACAGCATATATAAAATCAATACATAGATTCGAAAAGGTGAAACAGAGTTCCAACTCACTTTTCCTGGGAATGAACAGTAAATGACTTGAGATAATAATAATAATAATAATAATGTATGGATTTTATATAGCACAATTCTTGGGATCAACTCATTGCGCTCAACGAGGTTACTGGGGTTTTCCCACACCTCTAGTTGACTCTTTTTCTTCTGCCGGTCTGGTCTACAGGCAGTCTTGAGGGGTCAGTGAAACTGCGCCCCAGTGTGTCTGATATATAGATCTATGAATTCTAATTGCCAGATTCGATTTTGACAACCTGTCATTCACCCATCAGGGGTGAGAGGGGGAGGGATCTGGTCTTATCACCAGTCGCCTCGGAAACCGTTTGAACCTAATCGGCACAGCTCACTGACTTCAGCAGCGGTTTAATTTATGCGTCCGTATAGACACAGACTCTCATGGAGAAAACTCCAGTGACATAATTTACTGGATGTTCCGTGAGGACACGGACTGTAGATATGAGAAACGGGGGGGGGGGGGGGGGGGAGAAGGGGTGGGGGGAGGTTTGGCGATTGCCTTTATGTCAATTGCAGCCACAATTGACTCAGGTGGAGGGGGGGAGGGGGAGGCGGGGTAAGTGGTGGTGGAGAGCATGGCAACAACGTCATGTCTGTGTTTCATGGGATAGAGGGGGGGAAGGGGGGATAGATGTGCCGGGGGGGGAGGTGGAGGCGGGCAATTGCCAACATGAAATTGAAATTTTACTGCGTCGTAGCTACTCAGAGTGGGGAAGGAGAGTTGAAGGGGGGGGGGAGTGGTGGTGGTGGAGAGAGCGGCAACACCGACAAGAACGAAAGGCGTCACGCGTTTACGTGATGCAAGTTTTTCCTTTGTCATAGTTCGTGTCAGCCCGGCGGCTCACAGGCCTAACAGTCCTAAGCGAGAGAAAGGGGAGGGGGGAGGGGGGGGGGCATGTTGAGAGAGGAGAGAGTGCTCATAGATTTGAAATCTTTTTTTTTTTTTTTTTTGGGGGGGGGGGGGGGGGTTGGGGTTTTAGTGGGACCCATTGGATGGTTTTGTCAAGCGTTTCGTCACAGGGACGAAAGGCCTAGGAGCAGGCAGTACAAATAGATCTGCCTTCGAAGGGGAGTACGATATGGTTCCCTCAGGTGGCTGATGAAGGGTTTCTGATATTTATAATATATTCCCCCATTTTTCTTCTTTTTTTTTTTTAAAATAAAAAATTCAAATCTTTGCCAAGTCATTACTATAATGACTGAAGAATTGTTAGCCTGCACTTGTTTTCTCCCACTGCTTAATTGTTCAGCATTTTTATATATATATATATATATATATAATATATATATATATATATATATATTCTTCTGTGTGTGTGTGTGTGTGTGTGTGTTCAGGAGTGGTTAAGAAGATAAAAACTGACATTGAATAAATGCAAATAAAAGAAGAGAAGAAAAACGAAGGGAGGGGAAGATTGGGGGGGGGTTGGGTTAAACGACAGTGAAGAATGCCCACCCTATACACCTACTTTCCCTTCCACCCCCCCGAACACACCTTAGTCTCTATGTATGATGTGAAATATTCAGAATACGTATTTCTTAGTGTGACATAAGTTGGCAGTTTCAAAAAAAAAAAAAAGAGAGAGAGAGAGAGAGAGAAAAAGCCCACCATCACCCTTCCCTCTCCTCCCCCTCCCATTAACACCTTTTTGTTTGATATAATGACGTCAAATCTTTAGAGCCTACGTGTTTCTACTTGTGACGTAAACTTGTTTTTTTTTCCCAAACATCACTGTTGAAGGCAGGATGTTGAACCAGCACAGCTTGGTAAGGCAGGTCTGCATTTTTTTCTTCTTCGAATCTCTCTCTCTCTCTCGAACGAACGAACGAACTAACCAACGAATGAACGAATTTTGTTTCAAGAGGGTAGTGGAATAAGCATAACCACAATTCTACATCCAGCCAACTAGGCAAGAACAAAAATATATAGTAAAGAAGTGGGGTATTTTTTGCTCCCATAAGAAAACCTAACACAGAGTAACTTTCATTCAAGACTGGCACACCCTTTTAAACTTGAATAAAGTCGGACAAATACATAGACGAACAATCCAGCAGTGGGGGGAAAAAAAGCGCAGGCCAACAACCGAACTGTCTTCATAGTAATGACTTGGCAGAGATTTGGACTTAAGGAAGGGGGGGGGGGGAGTTTGAAGATGGAGAACAAAAATATATGATATAAAAAACACAAATCAACAAGAGAGAGTGTGTGTGTATGTGTGAGGAAGCGCTTTGCTGCTATCGGAAGTGTACAGAAAGAATACGTTCATAATTTTTTTTTTTTAAAAGGGGGGGGGGGGGATATGGGATGGGAAGTAGGGGGAGGGGTTCGGATGGGAGGTAGGGGGCAGGGGACAAAACTATAAATGTTTCAGAAAGAATCGTAAATAACATAACGCCTACATATAACAAAGTAACTTTCAAGTACAACATAAACATGTTTATAAGTATGACAACGAAGAAGTAGTACAATAGTGTGAAAAGAATACTCTGTTGATACTATGTGTCAAGCTTAAGCATTGTCCATGCAAAGAATGCAGAAGCTCTTCCAAGTTTTCTTCTGAAGAAAAATATTTGATGTGAATGAATTTGGTAGAAAAGTATGCATCCTTTTACAAGTAAAGAAAATAAATTAAGTGTGATCAGTTACCCACACATATATATATATTTAACAGTTTTAGAGAACGTTTTGAAAGCATCAATTCTGAAGTGGAACGCAAAGGATTTTATTGGTCCACAATGATAGAGTAAAGAACTGGACAACTTTTAAAAAATGGGAATGTTTTATTTCAAGGTAGCATCTTCTTATTAGTAGAACTATTTGTCCTAGATATTGTCCAAGCTGTTTCAAGGAGACTACAGTTTTCATCAACTGAACGGAAGATGTTTAGATTTGTAGCTTACTCTGTTTGTTTGTTTGTTTGTTGTTGTTGTTTTTTTTCAATTTTATTGGTTGCTGTGTCTGCCATTTCATGAGTCGAGGTAGCAATGATGATAGTTAGATTACTGATAGGAATAATGATAATGGTAATGACGATGATCAAAATATGAAAATAATAAATAAAACAGTATTGCTACTACTTTTGGTGATAATATGGCAATACAGTTGTAGTATGGGAGAAAGGAGAATGGGTTAGAGGATTCTTAAACAGCATGGTTGCCGTGGCAACGGTTCTTATTGGTGATGGCCATGGTGATGTTATCGGTAGTGATGGTTATATCAATTATAACAATCGTATTGATAATAATGATGATGATGCTAACAACTATAACAATGGTAGTGGTAATCAATCTACTTACAATAAGAGCATAATACAGAAATATGATTTTAACCAAAGAAAAGAAGAAGAGAAAAAACATTAATAGCAATAATTTTGATTATAGTAATGAAAATAATAGTAGTAATACAAATACTAAGGGAAATAGAAAAAAAATCGCCAAACAGGTGTTCAGCTTACCTCGACCCGTTCTCTATCCCACCGGGACAGACTGTATTTCTACTGTTCAAATGTGCAAAGTGAACACAGAATTTAAATCTGATATTTTACCAAGCAAAAGAATCCTTTCTTCTTGCCAGCTGACATTTTTAGGGGACAGCAATGGACTGGGACACAAAAGACATCACAAAGCCGTTGGACATCATTCATTCAGACAACAGCCTGTCCCATGTGGGGATGGGAGAACGGGTCGCGGTAGGCTGAACGCCTGTTTGGGGAATTTTGCTCATTCCATGCATGGACAGGAGAACCTGTAATTCTACTGTTCTGTCTTGAAATATCCTTGACCCCAGACAAAGGCAGAAGGAAATGATAACGATGCCTGTAAGGTAAGTGGAAACTGTGCTTAGGAAAAAATGAACGATGTTCAAGAAAACTAGTAACACTGGCGTCAGCACTTACCCTTCTTCCCTCTGAATATACTAAAGGGGGTTGGGGGAGGAGGGGTTGAGGGGAGGTTGAGAGGGCTGACCACCGTCTGTCCCCCATCCCTCCCCAATAATTAAGGCAAAAACAAAACAAAACCAAAAAAGACATGGATGATGATGCACCTCCACTCCCTCCACTTCTGCAGGAATTGTTGATTCAATTTGATGTTGCCTCTGTCAGTCTGGCCTAATGCTGCTATTGTACAATTCCATCAAACTAATCTTTTCAAAAAGTTCAGAAAGCGTGAACTATGTAAATAACTTACGTTCAATCTGAAATGACTGACTGTGGAACATTGCTGCCAACGGACAGCAGTAACCTGACAGCAGACTTCAAGAAATAGGCCCCAAGAATAAAAGAAATTCTTAGGGATAGTTTGCCTGCAGAAAAGTGATGGCACAGTATAAGTTTTTTTGTTTTTTTTTAATAGAAACAAAAAGCTGATATCACGTCTTACGCTTGTAACCCGCCGATTTGTAAGTAGCGCCGATTTGTAAGCGCTTACAAATCGGCGCACATTGCATGACTTGTAAAACCGCTGATTTGTAAGCAGTGCCGATTTGTAGAGCGCTTACAAATCGGCGGGCTAAGCCCCGGCCGATTTGTAAGCACTGCTTAGAAATCGGCGGGTGCTTTACAAATTGGGTGGTTAAGCCCCCGCCGTTTTGTAAAGCACTTTACAAAACGGCGAGCACTTTATATCCTGCTTCTTTGGATTAAAACGATAAACTATTATTATGCTTTCAGTGATTATTCCCACAATTTTGATGACTTTCTATTTTGCTCATCAAGATGGCGGACTGACACACGTCGTTTTGAGGAGCACTCTAACGAAGAGAAAAAGACGAGTCTGCTAACTTATTTTACTACCCCTCCCCCCTCCCCCTGGCTCTCTCTCTCTCTTTTAATTCTCTCTGTCTCGTTTCAAGTCCAGTTTAGGTATCAAAATGGGCAACTATCCTACTGTAGCCATAAAGATAACAAAAATGTGTAATTATTATTTAACTTTGCTTTGATGCATACGATTCCAAGAGGGAGGAAGCGTATGATTTTTTTGTTTCATTTTCATCTGTCCACCACTAAATTTTGATTAGACATGCAAACGGCTGTTATTTGTTTGTTTGTTTTCTTACAAATAGCATTTTCAGCATCCACAAATAATTTTCCTGCATTGTCTTTTTACTGATTGTGTCTGGCAATCATATCTATTCTTTTAGTGAAATATTCTGGTGAAAGTATGAGAACTGCACACTAGCTTAACTTTTCCTTATTCTGTTGCACTCGATATAAGCTGGGTTACGATTTCATTTTCATTTGAGTGTGGAAATTTGTGTTTATATTATCGACTGTAAAATGTGCTTAAAATTGCATTTAAAAACAAACAATTTAGTTCACTTTGTCTTTCATGTAACGTTTACAGAAATGAACAAATATGAATAAAAACATGTCAACAATGTCCTCTGCTTTCGACTTTGAAATTTGATTGTGTGAGTGAGTCAGGGCAAAAGAAATAGACTGTTTACTATTATGTGAGTGAGTCAGGGCAAAAGAAATAGACAGCACACAAAAGCAGCTAGTGAAGGGTAGAAAAGTGAAACAAAAAGAAAGTATGGTAAGTAAATAAGTCGCTGAAAAACTATAATCATTATATAAATGGCATGAAATGTAGGGTAAAATCTTTGAGGCTATGCATGAGGATCGATTCAAGGAAGCAAGGGAGGTCAAAAGATGACCAACAGTCCGAGTGGTCAACTCTGCTGTTGAATAACCCAAGCATTGTCAGTCACGTAAATGCTGTCAGCAGCTAAGAACTGTGCAGAACAACCTTTACTTGGATCTCCTAAGAGATGCAGTCTCCCACTGATTGACCAAACAATATTATGCTGAACAATTTAGTAGTGGGAGAAAACGAGCACAGGCCAACAATTCTTCTATTGTTATGTTAATGACTTGGCAAAAATCTAATCAACAAAAAAAGGAAATGTATATGTATTTATACATGTATATAATGTATTTTTAATTAGATTTTTGCCATATGTATATGTATATAGATAGATAGATATTATGTAATGCATCTTTATTCATTTGTATACAAACATTGTTTCTTTATAGGAAGATAGATAGATATCATTTGGTTAAATGACTGCAGAAGCATTATGAATTACAATGGAGGAACGTGATAGAAGACAGACAGATAGATAGATACACAGACAGACAGACAGACAGACATGCGTCCGTTCATGTATACATACACATGTACGTACATAAATAGATACAAATATGCATATCCTAAATGACAAATGCAATACCATAAGCAGCCAGCACCACACTACTCCAATGGACATGATTTGTGGCACCAGTTAGAAGGTTTGATCACTCGAAGAATGAAAAAGGGAGTCCAGTGCCTGTAGTAGAATCGTTTCTTTTGTTTTATTTTTCATTTCGTTTCTTCCATTTCCAATTTTTCACCAGCTCTGGAGGGCTTCTTCAGGGTCTGTCTCTCATGTTTTAGAACGTCTTGATATCAAAACGACTCTTTCTGCCTCTGACTGCTCAGTGGAACAAGACTACTTCTCTGCATGAGATTCACAGACTCCATATATGTTGCTCACTTTCTGCAAACTGGGAACTCCGAACGTGTGGAGAAGCAGGTGGGAAAAAAAAAGAAAGAAAGAAAGAAAGAAACAACTCTGATAAGCAGAATTTCAAGCACGGAGCCTACCTCAGGTCAAAGTATCAAAGAATGACAAGAATTTTCCATGTTATCTAGGTGTAGAAACAGTCATATTTCAACTACTCTCTCTCTCTCTCTCTCTCTCTCTCTCTCTCTCTCTCTCTCTCTTCTCTCTCTCTCTCCGCCATACACAGATGTGTGTGTGTGTGTGTGTGTGTGTGTGTGTGTGTGTGTGTGTGTGTGTGTGTGCGCACGTGTGCGTGTGTGTGTGTGTGTGGACTGTAACAGGTTCTGTGGACCGGCTAGCACCGTCGACATCCCCACAGCTGGCCATCTACGCAAGGTGCTGAGGGCCTTCGGAGAGGCTGTGGCCGAAACTGGCCAGCGCTTCGTCTCCCTCGTCCTCACGCCCCAGCAGGTGGCTGTGCTCAACAGGCAGGCAGAGCCACAACACCTGTACCTGCAGGGTCCGCCAGGCACCGGGAAAACCGTGGTGCTGGTGCTGAAGGCCCTGCAGTGGTTGATGCAGGGGGAAAGGGTGATTGTTGTTAGTCAGTCTGTCCAGACAGCCCTGACCATCTTGGTGGAGGAGCAGCTGGCCAGAATGCTGGGGACAGCAGCAGCACCGGCTGGAAGCATCCACCGACACAGCTGTAACGTTGATGATGTCAACAATGATGTTTCCGGTCTGGTGCAGCTGCTCGGTGCTGGTCCTGATCCTGAAGCCTTCATCCTCTTTGATGAGGCTCCTAGTGTCAGGTCAGTTTTTGACTTACGTCACGTGTGTGTGTGTGTGTGTGTGTGTGTGTGTGTGTGTGTGTGTGTGTGTGTGTGTGTGTGTGACGAAACAGAGCTGTTACAGGATGCCCCCCTCCCTTCCTCTCCCGAATCGCCCCCTTCCGCCCCCTCACCCACCTCCCGTTCCTACCTCATCCCAGCTGGTCCTGATGAACACAAATAGACGACACACCAGTGAAACAGAGAATCCGTTATTTGTTCAAGATATCATATATCATATCCCTCTTTATTTGAACATGTTCAACAATTCGCGCAAAAGAAAAAAAATGAATAAAGAAACACAGTGATGAACAAATAAATGAGTGAATGAATAAGTAACATAAATAATAATGATAAAAATGATAATAATCATAATAATTATTATCATTTATGACACTTAATCTTACATAGCCCTAAGCGCAAACAAATACGCAAAAGGTTAAAGAAAACATAAATGAAACCAATAAGAAATGAAGAAAGGAAGAACTGATATAAAAAAAGGTAAAGAAAGTAATGAACAAAGTAATCAATTAATTGATATCACGATGGTATGCTTGTAGACCGGCAATATACGTACTGAATGGGGACAACAACAACAAAATCAAAAGAGAGATAACCACAGACGTCGCTCATGACATAGGCAGCGAACAGTTGTTTCCCTTATTTCACCGGACTACCACTCTATTCAACTTGTGTGTTGTTGCATGCGCGATTTTGTTTTCTGTATCCAGAATAGTACAGTGCACTGGGTTGTTTTGTATTGTGTTTAATGTCAAAATAGTGTTAATTCATGTTAGTGTTTCATAGTATTGCAATGTGTTGTATTTCAGTGTGATGTGTTGTTGTCAAAGGAAGTTTCTGTGAACAGAGCTTGGGCCATTCTCCCCAGGCAAACTGGCAAATTTCTCTGGTGCCGCCATTTATCATGCCAGCACGGATGTAGGGGTTCAGCTTTTAGTACAGTTTCTGCCGTAGACGTAGATTTATAGATCCCGTTTTAGATCTACACGGAGTTTACGGGGCTTACACCTGACTTTGTATCCTGTGTCACAATGACAGGTTCATCCTGTGGCTGACAGCTGTCCAGCAACGACTGCCCTCGGTCCATGTGTGGGCAGCGTCAGTGTTCAGAGTGGACAACAACCCACATGTCCCCCTCCGACCTGGTTGGAGATCTGCACAGTCACAGAACCTCTTCGGTCTCCACCTGCAGTCATCAGACGGGTGGAATGGTCAGGTTGGACAGATGGCCGCATCATCCCCCAGTACAGCGCCCCAGCACTGCCTCTCCCACAGAGGGACCACCAGTCCGGGTGCTGCATCACAGGCGTCAGGCAGGTCACAGTGGTCAGCCCTGGAAGTGTGTCCTGTGTGCCGACACCATTGGTCACCTCCTGACCCATGAACTTCGTGTGGGACAGCCAGGTAGGACACTGTTCTGTCTCATCATCATCATCACCACCACCACCACCATCATCATCATCATGATCATCCTGGTGATGACAGGAATTTAGATCTAATTCTGTACAATGTACAAGTGCTGACAAAGAATTAGATCTGGATCTCCTCCTCATTCACATTTTTTTTTTTTGTACACAATGGCTGGTGGCTGGCTGTCTCTGCGTGTATCTGTCTGTTTGTCTTTCTGTCTGTTTGTCAGTTTGTCTGTTTATCTGTCTGTCTCTTTGTTTGTCTGTCTGTCTGTCAGTGTGTCTGTGTGCATCAGACCAGCCAGGGGTGGAGGTGTACAGTGACGTCATGTCATCATGATCATGCTGTTTTCAGGTGCCCCCCAGTACAGGGACACCTGGATTCTCTTGTCGTGTCCTTCCTCGTGCACGTGATGCTGCTGACCTTGTACGTCGCCTGAGGAGCCGTCACGGTGTACGGGTCAGGGCGGTGCCACGTCCCCCCAGGGAGAGTGATGCCCGGGACCTGGCCCTGGCCCTCACTGACCAGGTCATCGTCACAGACTGGAGCAATGTCCGGGGGATGGAGAGGACGGTGGTCATAGCGCTGGGAGTGTTGGGTTTGGTGACTTTCTGTCATCCTCCAGGTCCACCAGTTTTCTGTGTCGCATTGACTGACACCACCACAGGGACAGCCTGTCACCATGACGTGTCACACCTCCACACCTCGTCACCAACGGCTTCGTGATTCTTTCTCCTCCCCTCCCCTCCACCCCTCCCTGCTCTTCATCTTTCTGTTGTGCTTTCTTTCCGTTCCGTCTTTCCTTCCCTCCTTCCTTTGTTTCTTCTTCCTTCCTTTGTTCCTGTCTTTCGTTCCATCATCACCTCATTGTTCACTCTTTTCTTCATTCCCTTTGTCCTTTCCTCGTTTATTTCGTCCGTCTGTTCTTCTGTGACATTCGCTTACATTCATTCCTTCTTCCCGTCTGCTCTCTTTCTTTCTGTCTCTTATTGTGACGTCATTTACACAGTGACGTCAAACACTGAACTCGTGTGACAAGGAGAGCGCGCGGTCGTATCTTTAACACACTGTGGCAGAACTTAAGAAGCCGACCTGTGTATCAACATTTTTTTATTCTGTCTGTCTGTCTCTGTCTCTCTGTCTCTGTCTTTCTCTGTCTCTCTCTCTCTCTCTCTCTTCGGCAGTGAGCTGTCGTGATTACGAGAAGACGCACTGTACAGGCTCTGTTTAATAAGTGTTAATTGCTGCAGACTTAGTCATTTCTGTGTCTTCATGTTGAACAGACCGATACGTTAAGTACTATGCTGTGCGGAGGAACTCAGTTTCGGTCTGTTTGTGGCCTTTTTGTGCGATTTTCATCGGCTTCATGTTGAAGGGGGAGTCCAAAGAAAGCTGGCCACACGTATCGCCATGTTGTCCCTTTCCCGCAATGTGGATGGTGTCGTGTTTGGATTGTTGCTCCCCTACCTGTGTTGGGGGAGCTTTTTACTTCAATGCGGGGACATCAAGAGCAACCCTGGACCCAGTCCTCTCCCAGGCAGGGATACCACAAGGCAGACTCGGTTCAGCAGTGTTCGGGGGTTCCCGCTGGGTTAGTGTGGACAAATCTGGTGATCCTCGCTCTTCGACGCCATCGAGTTCGGAGCCGACACTGAGCGAAATCATGGCTAGGATTGAGTCTTCCAGTGAGCAGACGAACGCCAAGCTGGAGGAGCTCAGGAAGGAGGTCCACGATCTGCGTGATTTCTACGTGTCTCTCCAGACTGAAGTGTGAACCTTGACGGATGAACTTGTCGAGCTACGTAACCAGAACCAAGACCTGAAGAAACCAAACAGCGACTTGTGTGCAAAGCTTGACGAATGTGATGCCAGAATGGATGACTTGGAGGGCCGCTCCAGGCGCAACAACTTCATTTTTCATGGTTTACTAGGAGTGACAAGGAAACGAGTGCAGACTGTCAAGGTTTACTTCTGTAAACAGACAAACTGCAACTGACCGACGACGTGGAGCTCAATAGGGCGCACCGGCTGAACACAGACATGACTCTCCTAGCATTGCCCGCTGTGTTTTCTACAAACAAAAATGAGAACTCTGCAAAGTAAACGGAAGCTTCAAGGGTCCTGTGTGTTTATAGGGGAAGACTTCTTCTGTCGTGTGAGAGACATTAGAAAGAGACTGTCTCCACATCTCAAACGAGCCAGGCAGGACGGCAAGAGAACCACAATGGTCTTCAACCATCTGTTGATCGACGGGAAAAGTATACCGTGGATGGCGAAGACAGATGATAAAGATGAGATAGGGTGTCAGCCGGTCCAATGATTCACCTGTACGTGGGGTAGCTTTTGTGGGGACTCACAGGAAACCGTACACGGGTGTCATCGCTGGCGACCACAGGATTTTGTAGATGTGTCCGTACACTGTGTGGAGAGTGGACAGGACAGTTTGTATGTTGAACTGTGTGGAGAGTGGAGGGGACAGTTTGTATGGTGAACTGTGTGGAGAGTGGAGGAGACAGTTTGTATTGTGAACTGTGTGCAGAGTGGAGGGGACAGTTTGTATTGTGAACTGTGTGCAGAGTGGAGGGGACAGTTTGTATTGTGAACTGTGTGGAGAGTGGAGGAGACAGTTTGTATCGTGAACTGTGTGCAGAGTGGAGGGGACAGTTTGTATGGTGAACTGTGTGGAGAATGAAGAGGACAGTTTGTATGGTGAGCTGTGTAGAGAATGGAGGGGACAGTTTGTATGGTGAACTGTGTGCAGAGTGGAGGGGACAGTTTGTATGGTGAACTGTGTGGAGAGTGGAGGGGACAGTTTGTATGGTGAACTGTGTGCAGAGTGGAGGGAACAGTTTGTATGGTGAACTGTGTGGAGAATGGAGGGGACAGTTTGTGCGATGAACTGCGTGGAGAGTGGAGAGGACAGTTTGTGCGATGAACTGCGTGGAGAGTGGAGAGGACAGTTTGTGCGATGAACTGCGTGGAGAGTGGAGAGGACAGTTTGTATGGTGAACTGTGTGGAGAATGGAGGGGACAGTTTGTATGGTGAACTGTGTGCAGAGTGGAGGGGACAGTTTGTATGGTGAACTGTGTGCAGAGTGGAGGGGACAGTTTGTATGGTGAGCTGTGTAGAGAATGGAGGGGACAGTTTGTATGGTGAACTGTGTGGAGAGTGGAGGGGACAGTTTGTGCGATGAACTTTGTGGAGAGTGGAGGGGACAGTTTGTGCGATGAACTTTGTGGAGAGTGGAGGGGACAGTTTGTGCGATGGAGAGCGGAGAGGACAGTTTGTGCGATGAACTGTGTGGAGAGTGGAGAGGACAGTTTGTGCGATGAACTGCGTGGAGAGTGGAGAGGACAGTTTGTGCGATGAACTGCGTGGGAGAGTGGAGAGGACAGTTTGTGCGATGAACTTTGTGGAGAGTGGAGGGGACAGTTTGTGCGATGGAGAGCGGAGAGGACAGTTTGTGCGATGAACTGTGTGGAGAGTGGAGAGGACAGTTTGTTGGGGTTTGAACTGTGTGGAGAGGACAGTTTGTGCGATGAACTGCGTGGAGAGTGGAGAGGACAGTTTGTGCGATGAACTGCGTGGAGAGTGGAGAGGACAGTTTGTGCGATGAACTGCGTGGAGAGTGGAGAGGACAGTTTGTGCGATGAACTGCGTGGAGAGTGGAGAGGACAGTTTGTGCGATGAACTGCGTGGAGAGTGGAGAGGACAGTTTGTGCGATGAACTTTGTGGAGAGTGGAGGGGACAGTTTGTGCGATGGAGAGTGGAGAGGACAGTTTGTGCGATGAACTGTGTGGAGAGTGGAGAGGACAGTTTGTGCGGTGAACTGTGTGGAGAGTGGAGGGGACAGTTTGTGCGATGAACTGTGTGGAGAGTGGAGAGGACAGTTTGTGCGATGAACTGCGTGGAGAGTGGAAGAGGACAGTTTGTGCGATGAACTTTGTGGAGAGTGGAGGGGACAGTTTGTGCGATGGAGAGCGGAGAGGACAGTTTGTGCGATGAACTGTGTGGAGAGTGGAGAGGACAGTTTGTGCGATGAACTGTGTGGAGAGTGGAGAGGACAGTTTGTGCGATGAACTGTGTGGAGAGGACAGTTTGTGCTGTGAACTGTGTGGAGAGTGGAGGGGACAGTTTGTGCGATGAACTGTCTAGAGAGTGGAGGGGACAAGTTTGTGCGATGAACTGTGTAGAGAGCGGAGAGGACAGTTTGTGCGATGAACTGTGTGGAGAGCGGAGAGGACAGCTTGTGCGATGAACTGTGTGGAGAGTGGAGGGGACAGTTTGTGCGGTGAACTGTGTGGAGAGTGGAGGGGACAGTTTGTGCGGTGAACTGTGTGGAGAGTGGAGAGGACAGTTTGTGCGGTGAACTGTGTGGAGAGTGGAGGGGACAGTTTGTGCGATGAACTGTCTAGAGAGTGGAGGGGACAGTTTGTGCGATGAACTGTGTAGAGAGCGGAGAGGACAGTTTGTGCGATGAACTGTGTGGAGAGCGGAGAGGACAGCTTGTGCGATGAACTGTGTGGAGAGTGGAGGGGACAGTTTGTGCATTGAACTGTGTGGAGAGTGGAGGGGACAGTTTGTGCGGTGAACTGTGTGGAGAGGGGAGGGGACAGTTTGTGTGGTGAGCTGCATCGGGAGATAAAGGCGTGTGAGCGAGAGCGTGACCCAGCTGTTGTAGAATTTTTTTTTTAAAAGACCGAGCTTTTGATGATAATGTGTATAATAATGTTTGTGCTAAAACAAAGTCATTTTCTTTCTTATATAGGCATTGGAAAGTTAATGGAATTATTTATAAATTGTCTGATATGGACTTCATTTCATTTGTCAGTTCGTTCAATTTTATATGTCTTGTTGAAACTTTTGTAGGTGAATTTTCTTCAACAATCTCTTCCGGCTATACAAGTTTGTGTGTTTTGCTGTAAAATTCCCTACTCAGGGGAGATGATCAGGTGGTCTAATATGTTTGATTAAAAATGAATTGATATCATGTATTAAACAGGTTGACATTAAGTCAAATGTTTTTGTTGCATTTATCCTTTGCAAGTCATTGTTTGGTTCTGTTAAAGATGTTCTGTGTGTATTTTGTTATGTTCCCCCTGAGGGTCTCCATTCATGTTATTTTGACTGTGAAAATGGTATTGCGTTACTGGAAGAATATGTCACTGACTGCTTGTTGTCTCATGGTGATATGTATGTCTTATTGTGGGGGGATCTGGATAGTAGGATTTCAAATCTTTCTCATCATTGTCAGAAAACTGCGATAGTGAAGTCAGGAAAACTGCGATAGTGATGTCAGGAAAACTGCGATAGTGATGTCAGGAAAACTGCTATAGTGATGTCAGGAAAACTGCGATAGTGATGTCAGGAAAACTGCTATAGTGATGTCAGGAAAACTGCTATAGTGATGTCAGGAAAACTGCGATAGTGATGTCAGGAAAACTGCTATAGTGATGTCAGGAAAACTGCGATAGTGATGTCAGGAAAACTGCTATAGTGATGTCAGGAAAACTGCGATAGTGATGTCAGGAAAACTGCGATAGTGATGTCAGGAAACTGCGATAGTGAAGTCAGGAAAACTGCTATAGTGAAGTGAAGTCAGGAAAACTGCGATAGTGAATTTTGAATGGCAGGCTGTCCAGTCACCCACCCAGTGTTGACAGATGCTCTGAAGACAAACCATTGAACAATTACCCAGTGTTGCAGATGCTCTGAAGACAAACCATTGAACAATTACCCAGTGTTGACAGATGCTCTGAAGACAAACCATTGAACAATTACCCAGTGTTGACAGATGCTCTGAAGACAAACCGTTGAACAATTACCCAGTGTTGACAGATGCTCTGAAGACAAACCATTGAACAATTACCAGTGTTGACAGATGCTCTGAAGACAAACCATTGAACAATTACCCAGTGTTGACAGATGCTCTGAAGACAAACATTGAACAATTACCCAGTGTTGACAGATGCTCTGAAGACAACCCATTGAACAATTATGGCAAATTGTTGTTGAATATGTGCACTGCTTTGGATTTATGTATTCTAAATGGTATGTGTTATGGCGACCTAAGTGGCCGCTACACATATGTGTCAGACAGTGGATGCAGTGTGAACGATTACTTTTTGATGTCTTGTGAATTGTGCGCCTTTATGTGCGAAGTTTGCGAGCTGAGAGTATGTGAACAGATTGAGTCAGAGCATATGCCTGTCAAATTGAACTTAAACTGTTTATGTGATCAAGAAAACAATGTGCCAAACAGATGCAACCGCATTATTAAAAAAAAATTGTGTGGAGAGCAGATTTTGCTGATGTATGCTATGGCAATATTTTGCAGATGAATTTCAAGAAAAAATTACGTGGAATGTACGACTCTTTCTTGGCATGTGTGCGTGAAAAATGTGTTTATTCTGATTTTTTTCAATTACACGTGGAGTCAAGCAAGGCTGTCTTTTAAGCCCACAGTTGTTTTCTTTTTATCCAAATAAGCTTGCTATGGAACTCTCAAGAAATGGTAAACATGGCATTCAGATTATTCCAGGTGCTGTGGAGATTTTTATGATGCTGTTTGCTGATGATGTAATTCTGTTGTCTAGTACAGCAATAGGATTGCAAAACCAACTGAATGTTTTGAGACAGGGAGCTGATAAACTACATTTGATAGTAAACCCTGATAAAAACCAACATTATCGTGTTTCGTAAAGGTGGATATTTAGCTAGGAATGAAGTTTGGTGGTTTGGTAATTCTGAGGTTAAAGTCACCAATTCGTACAAATACTTAGGTATGTTTTTTACAACAAAATTAAGTTGGAATTTAGCTTGGTGTGAAACAAGTAGAAAAGGCAAAGAAGGAGTGATAAAAAATTTGAGAACATTAAAGAAATTAAATACAACTGCTCCACACATATTTTGGAAGCTATTTGATACCCAGATTGAATCGATTCTTTTTTTTTTTTTTTTTTTTTTTTGCTGTCCCAACCTCTGCGCCACCTCAGAGGCAGTGCACCCACGCCACTCATTCCGACACCCTGTCCACAGCCACAGCCCGGTCGGTCCCGCCGCAGCCCCGGCACCGGGAATCCACGGGGAGCAGTCAATGTCAAGTCGTCAAGAGGCAACCCACCGGAGGAGACACTGCACTGCTGCCGAGTCACTTCGGTGGTGTTCAGTGGCGCCTGTTCTGATCTAACATACGCAAGACAGCACCAACTAAGCCCCCTACTGACGACAATAATTGCTTAGTCGCGGAGCCGGCGTGAGTGAGCTCTCCCTCCGGAGGGCGCCACCACGTCCGTCCAACGACAGCCCCCATGGACCCACCGATACCGGTGACCCCGATGGAACCAAACCAAGGCCACAGATGTGGAGAGGACATCGAAACTGAGGTCCCCATGAGAGCAGGGCATGAAGGGCCACAGAATTCGAGACATTTTTTTTTAATGCTGATCGATGAGAATGAGGATGATTAAGATGATGCTACGGATTTCCATTTCGGTCTGAGACTACATGAAGGGCTGTACTCTACGCTTCCTTTCATAATGTATCCCGGCGTCAACCAGGCCCGAGAGATACAGGCACCTGCAGTGTTGGTTAGGAAATTTGAGCAACACTCTCAGAAACGCATCCATTAAGTGGATGAAACTCGACTGTGTGGTCCCAGTCTTCCCAACTGAGTCCGCAGCAAACTCAACTCTGGGTAGGAGCCGGTCGGGGCAGAAAAACCCACATGACTCTGATGGGATTCGAACCCACGACCTCCCAGCCGGCAGTCCGCGACGCTAACCACTTCGCCACGGCGGCTGATAGATTGAACCGATTCTTACATATGTGCTGAAATATTTTGGGACTTGAAAATAGTCTAAAAATAGAAAGAATGCACACTTATGCAATCAAACGGTTTTTAAATATTCCGATTCATTCATCCAATAAAACAGCATACGGTGAAACAGGAAGGTACCCTTTGTACATCAGATGATGTCTCTGTCTTCTCTGTCCTCTGTCTGTCTGTCTGTCTGTCTGTCTGTCTCTCTCTCTCTCTCTCCTCTCTCTCTCTCCTCTCTCTCTCTCTCTCTCTCTCTCTCTCTCAGCAGTGAGCTGTCGTGATTACGAGAAGACGCACTGTACAACAGGCTCTGTTTAATAAGTGTTAATTGCTGCAGACTTAGTCATTCTGTGTCTTCATGTTGAACAGACTGATACGTTCCAGCATATAATGTATGGTAAAGTGTGTTAGATTCCGGTGTAAAGTAATACGATTACCAGTAGCTAGAATGTAGCAGCAAGCCTATTACATGATGTGCAACAATGAGTTAGGAAATGTTAACTGGACCTCTAAGATTAAGAAAGTGCTAACAGAGAATGGGTTTTGAAATAGTGTGGTTGAGCCAGGGAGTCGAAACGAAACCGTTTTTAATGTCTGAATTCAAAGATAGATTAATTTCCTCGTATAAACAAAACTGGCACAGCCAACTAGAAGAACATGATAGATATTCCTGGTTCTTATTCTTCAAAAGTAACTTGGAGGCAGAAAAGTATTTACATCCAGTATCTAATCGGTGGCAAAGAGGTATCCTTGCAAGATTTAGAAATAGAACACTGGATTAAATGCTAACAAAAGAAGGTATCTAAATAATGATGCTGTTGAGATTCATGTCCATTATGTAATGATATTGCAATTAGAGAAGATGAGTTACATTGTTTGTTCACTTGTCCTGCTTATGGGAACATTAGAAACAAATCAAGACTCTTTGATCATACATAGTCAAGAGTCGAAACCTTAACAATATTTTGCAAACAAGTGATAAACATTGTGTATATTAGAGATGCTGGCAAAACATGTAACAGAAGCTGTAGACACGCGGAGAAAAT
>CM031629.1:39065857-39070857 GCA_018398815.1 Conus ventricosus | reverse complement strand
ACGACCTTGACCTTGACTTGATCATTCAACAATACTCGGGAAGGGCATGAGCCGAAGCACATGCACTCCAAGTTTCAACATCCTATGTTGAATGGTGCCCGAGATATTGCTAAAAATGGATTTTCAGTTTGCAATGTCATACGACCTTGACCTTGATCTTGATCGGTCAACAATATTCGGAGGGGGCTTGAGCCAAAGTATCTGCACACCAAGTTTCAACATCTCATGTTGACTGATGCTTGAGATATGGCTAAAAAATATTTTCAATGCCAAGGTCATAAAGTCAAGGTCGTGACATTGACCTTTACCTAACCATCAAAGGCGCATCTACAGTACCTATACTACATGTACAGACATCAGATAAAGTTAGGGACCAGTCAAGATAATAGGGTGCATTTTCAAAAAAAACATAAAAAACCAACAATAAGATTTATCATGTAAAACTCGGTGGCAAGGCTGAGGGGTCAATAGTGAATACGTCAACTGCTGTGTGGGCTGCACGTGCGCGTCACGCAGCATGCTGGGCGCGTTTGAAAATCTACAATTTCAGCAAAACTGAGCGTGTTTCAGTGGTCAGTGCGTGATACCTGTGGCTTTGTGAAGGGCCAAATTGAGATGCACGTGGATTCATGGATATCTGGCTATGATTTATACTCCTTGGTTTGCCTACATAAGCAGCAGCATGCCACCACGACAAAAGTTAAATGATTTTGACCGAACCCAAGCAGCAGCATGCCACCACGACAAAAGTTAAATGATTTCGACCGAACCCGAGCGATTGCCTGGCTGCAGGATGGAATTGGCGTGCGCGAAGTGTCATGCAGGCTTCAAGTGTCGCACTCAGTCATCATTCGGTTGAGACAGCGGTTCCAGGTGACAGGAAGAGTCCAGGAGCGGCGTCGCACGGGTCGTCCCAAGAAAACGACAGCAAGAGAAGACCGCTACATCCACCGCCAAGCCATAGTGCAACGAACGAACTCTGCCAAACATCATCAGACGACGTCTGCGAGCTGCCACTAACACCACAGTCAGTTCGCAGACAACACGTAATCGCCCCCATGACGTCAACCTTCGTGCGCGTCGTCCATTACGAAAACCAAGGCTGACCCAGATCCAGCGAGCCAACCGTCATGCCTGGTGCACTGCGCACCAGGGGTTTGGCCACGTGCCCAGTGGACAGAGGTTCGTTCACTGATGAATCACGGTTCTGTCTGACACCCAGTGATGGCCGAACCCGTGTCTGGAGGGCGTCCACGGGAGCAGCTTGCTCCCAATGCAATTCAAGAAGTGGTCCCCTTTGGGAGGCGGCTCCGTTATGTTTGGGGAGGAATCAGCAGGCATCACAGAACCCCCCTTTACCATGTCGACGGTATACTGACAGGGCAGCGGTATTGCAGGAGATCCTTCGACCTCGGGTCGTCCCGGCGCTGCAGCAGTTTGGGGCCCTGCTGCTGTCCTTCAGGACGACAACGCCACGCCACACAGGTCCAGGGCCGTCAACGCCTTCGTGCAGCAGGCGGGGATTACCCGCATGGGATGGCCAGCCAACAGTCCCGACCTTAATCCCATCGAACAGTTGTGGCCGAGCTCGGTCGGAGAGTTCGAGAGAACCACCCTTTGCCCGCCAACCGACAGCAGCTGCTTGGATGGCTGCAAGAAGAATGGAACACTATTCCTCAGGCTTTCTGGCACGCCTGATCAACTCCATGCGCCAGCGTTGCCTTGACTGCCTTGCCATGAATGGTGGAGACACGCGCTTCTGACAATCCATTGACATTCATGAAGTTTAACCTCTCTTTTTCTGTGATTTTGTGTTCAAATGTTTTTCGACTCACATTTGTGTGATTTTCGATTTAGGGGTGGGCCGATTTCGAGCGCTGCGAATTGTGCATTTCTGTATCGATTGTGCTAAATTTCATTTAGGCACATATGGATTGTTGAAATAAATGTATGTCAAAGATGGATGGAATCGATTTTCTAGTTTCTATTTGGCGTGCAATTTTGCAAGTGTGTCCTTAACTGATGTGAGTCTGTATGTCAAGTTTCAGCTTCCTATCTTTATTCCTTCATGATGATATGCTGTTCACAACACACACACACACACACACACACACACACGACATAAACAATATAACCCACTTCGTAAACTTCTCGGTTTTAAATATGACCAAAATTCCGCCATGAAAGTAGAAAGCGCAGTGGACAAACGGGCCGACAGGCCGCGAGACAGATGGATGAAAGGGCACGTGAAACGGGATCGGTCACCGTCCCACACTGTAGACCCGGGACACAAAAATCAGTGATTCCTCAAACATTCCCTTTGAAAATATGTGCACATGCGGCACGGATTGTCGTTACGACAATCCGTGCCGATAGACCCATAGCAGGTCCGGCACGGACTGTCGCATTCGTGAATTTGCGACAATCCGTGCCGTTGCGACAATCCGTGCCGCATAGCTGCCCATCGCGAGTTGTACCTCCTTTGAGAAAAGAGAAGGGGAAAAAAAAATTAATCCATCAGCGACTTTCAAAACCGATAAACGATGTTTGGAAATACTTGTAAGAGAGGAAACAACGAACTGTTTCTGCTCGAACTGCACCGAACTCTAAACTGTACCTTTTTATGGCATGTCGGTTGTGGTCCTAGTGGGGGGTCCCAAACTCATAGCGGGAGTGGAGAATGTCCAGAAGCAAAGATCCCTGAACTATTTTTGGGTCAGTGACGTCATCGTACTGCCTCTGCTTCGCATCTAGAGTTCTCTCTGTTAAGTCATGGGCGCGACAAGGTCCTAGAAAACCACTCAGCCACTCAGGTGGGAAAAAAAAAAAAAAACCGCTCTAAACGTATCTGAGTGACGTTCTCTTGCATTCATTTAAGGCCAAACATGGAGGTTGAAAATTATCCAAAATCATTACTTGTTTGGACGGGGTTTTTTTGTGTTTTTTTTTTTTTTAATTCTGAAAGTATCATGCATCTCTTGCAAAGCTTGAAAAGATGTTGGGTTTTGCGATCAGGTATGCCGTTTCCATCGAAATGATGGAAGATGGCCGACAAACAAAACTGTTTTTAAGTGACCAATTAAAAACAGTTTATCTGTTCCCACAATACGAAAATTTCCTGGAACGGGTACATTGATGGACTAGACAAAATGGTATATGTGTTGTATGCACAGATGCAACCAGATCAGGATGGAAGGAATACGTCTTGCGGTTTCCGTTCTCTTCTCAATCTCTCCGTTTAATGTGGACACCGTTGTTGATTGGCGTCAGATCATAATTATCCGTCTTTAAAAAAAAAAAAGAAGAAGAAGAAGACGAGAAGAAGAAACAACTCACAGTCGGACATTCACTGTTCATCAACGAGCTAGCAATCGAGGTAATTAATAACGGGAGACACGGGGGTTTGCTGACTTCTGATGCTTTTGAATTGTTTATTCTGTTACTGGCTGATGACATGATTTTGATATCAGAAACAATCATTGGTTTACAGACACAACTGAATAGCTTACACCGCTCAGCTGTATCTCTCCAGCTGAAAGTTAATTTATCTAAAAGTAACATTATTGTGTTTCGTAAGGGTGGTTATCTGAGTGCAAGAGAACGATGGCTATATAATAATGCTCCCATGCCTGTTGTGAATGCCTATAGATATTTGGGTATACTTTTCTCTACTCGTCTGAGTTTTGTCAGTGCTTGCAAGGATCTCGCTAGCAAGGCCAAAAATGTTTCGTTTTGTATTATGAAAAAGTTACATGTTTTCAACAATACGTCCTTTCATGTGTTTTGCAAGCTGTTTGATAGTCAAGTGCAGCCAATTGCACAGTACGGATCGGAATTATGGGGATTAGATAACGCTGCAATCTATTGTGAATCTGTACATCTTTTCGCTTTAAAAAAATTTCTAGGGGTAGATAGGCGGACGCCTAATGATCTTGTGTATGGTGAGACGAATAGATTTCCTATATATATTGTTTCTGCCGTTAAATGCATCCGATACTGGCTTAATTTACTCCATATGGAAGAGTACAGAATACCTCGTAAAGCTTATAATATGCTTTATGATCTTGATTCTAGAGGAAAAAACAACTGGGCTAGTAAAGTTCGTATGTGTCTTTTTGAATACGGTTTTGGTTTTGTATGGCTGAATCAGGGTGTTGGAAATGTTAAACAGTTTATAAGTTGCTTTCGTAAACGACTAGTTGACTGCCGTTGGCAAAAATGGTTACATCATGTGCATGATAGTAAAAGGTTTGGTTTTTACAGACAGTTTGGTAATTCCCATGATCTGAAACCTTATATAACTTTAGAAATGGATAGACACTTTAAATACATAATGGCAAAATTTAGACTTGGAATATCGGATTTAGCAATACATAAATTTAGATATAAAACCGATGTTGATGACAATGATATGCTTTGTCCTCTCTGTAAAGTGTCACAAGAAAATGAGATGCATTTTGTTCTCTGTTGTCCAGCCCTTATGGACATTAGAAATGAATTCATTAAGCCGAAATTCTATAGACAGCCTTCCCTATTTAGATTGACCCTATTGATGTCGTCAACGTCAACAAAAGATGTTAAAATTTTTTCGTTATTTTTGTATAAGGCATTTAAAATTAGAGAAATGGCTACCTCTTAAAAGTTATAAATGATTTGTTTTTATTTGATATACTTTGTTACATGTCGCATACATTTGTTTCCAATGTATTATTTCCATACCCCTTCATAAGAGGTCTAGACCTATGTGAATAAATCATCCGAATCTCTCTCTCTCTCTCTCTCTCTCTCTCTCTCTCTCTCCTCTCTCTCTCTCTCTCTCTCTCTCTCGTCCCTTTCTGTTCTGTCTGTCTGTCTGTCTGTCTGTCTGTCTTCTTCTCTCTCTCTCTCTCTCTCTCCCTCCCTCTCTCTCTCTCTGTCTCTCTCTCTGTCTCTCTCTCTCTCTCTGTCCTCTCTCTCTCTCTCTCTCTCTCTCTCTCTCTCTTCTCTCTCTCTCTCTCTCT